>OZ024902.1:82055904-82324271 GCA_964017125.1 Flabesymbios commensalis
TCTGGGTATATTTTATTGGGAGTGCATAACCAGGGTAACATATCTCCAGCGGTGATGTGTGGGAACTGACAGCGACCAACTTCACAAGATACACGCAGACGTTGAACAAATAATGGCTCGATGTGGGGTCAACTCCTTATACGCTGGACAAACAGTAGTACAACACCATATCGGTCTAATTAGGTTATATTTCAGGTTTGTACTCATAATTATTTGTTTTCATATCTGTATGCAAGTAATTAGCCTTCTTGTTAAAGTATAAAGAGCGAGAAAACTGGACTAAATGAAAACCAATTTCTACCGTAATTAACGGCTGGTCTCACCACAGCAAACACAAAACATTTGTATATCATTTATACAACATCGAGGCGTTGACTGAAAGCTGAGCCAATCTAGTGTCAACTTCGAAGATGATGGACCAACATTTATTTTACGTTGATCAATCTCCTTGTTTAATAGGATATATCTAGAAATATAGGCCCTATATATGTAGCGAGCAATAGGCTGTGACCACCCTGGTAAATGTCTGCTAATCACCAGCTTTGTAAGATTCGCCAATTCGCAAAAACAAAAATTACTCGACTAACTGTAATTATATTAGTCTCGTAACGCAATATAATTAATCGACGTTGGTTAATAAACTTTCAGTATGTTTGATTATATATTTGTGAAACTAATCCAAGCGAACTGGACCCCAAGGAGTGCAATTTCACTATTACTGGTATTTCTGTAATAAGTTTCAATAAAGCAAAATCGCAATAATAACGCAACATTAGTAAACCTTACGATAGCAGGGGTGAGGGCTGTGAAATTAATATGATCATATTCGAAAGTATATACAGTCGGAGTTTAAAATCGCGGTTTTACGGGTTTCTTTGAAATACTCGAATTAAAACTAACTAGCAAGTTTCCCCGGAACAATATAAAAATACAATATTACAATTTGACAAAAATATATATGGTTCTAGTTAACTGAATAATGAAGTGAGATAGAAGGTTTTTAATTTAGCGGTACTGTCATTCAAACAAGCCACGATTTTTATACAATTTAACTGATCATGGTTCGACATCTGAAGTGGTGGGGGGAGGGCAGGGTGCTGGAAATGCATCATCGCCCATAAAACACGAGATCTTGACCGGCGTTGGTTTGATGTTGGGCCAGCGTCGCAGACGGTCAACAAAAATTAAAACAACACAAGGTCAACTAAGCAGTGTTTGCTGGGCGAGTGTGTTGAGTTTATGAGGAGGGATCTTTAAGAAATAAAAAAGTCCAATGACTAAAAAACAAATCGGAAGAGGGTGGGAGGGTCTACGGCCAATTTTGATCTTAAAAACTGGGGCTTTTGTTGAAATCTTGCTTCTCACGTGTCGCAATCATTGAACAGGTGAATGCAGCGAAAGTGAAATTTATAAAATTGTTGTCACATAGACTCTGATCTAGAGTTTGTCCAAAGTCTCAATGTATTCACATCCACCGGGTTCGTTAGAAATAAAGAAAACTGTGTAAAGGTAGAATTGTATTGTATTATGCATACATCATTAAATGCATAATAATATTTTTGGGGGGATAGGAGGGTGAGTGGGGTAAATACTATACTAATTATTTTTTGGATTTTTTTTACACCTTGAAGCCCCAGAGGTGTTCCCCTAATTCAAATAAAAATATATTTATCTCTCACTATATAGGCATAATCAGTGATTATATGAGTTTAGAGGCGAAATAGAAACCGAGCTTGGTGTATCGCAATGAAAAAAGGCGATTTGCAGAAATGAAAAAAATCCGTGCATAGACTTTATAAACATGAAAAAATCCGTAAAATATGGGTCAATCCGTAGAATGGGCAAGCCTGCGACATATGCATGACTACAAGCTGTGTTAAAATCATTTTGTAATACCATTTAGGCCTACCATATTACTTTTTGTTTGTTTTCAGTCACTTTTATAATTCAAGAGACAGACATAAATATGGGCGTTCACTGTTTATTCACTGTTTAATGTACGGGTATATGCATATTACGGAATAGGCCTACTATATATACACCATGAGCCTGAAAGCCTACATACAGATAAAGGACGTTATGACTAGCTTTTTTTTGTCTTTTATGGGACGCACAAATTCAGTGCTGACCCCTGGTGATTAGCTTATTGATCAGCATTATCTGTGTCATCTGTACCCGTATATCTGTTGCTGACGCTCAGCCCGCAAACGCCCAAATCTGTGCTGATGTGACGTCAGTGACGATGTCATCTGCGCTGCATGACGCCCGATGACGTCTGCATCAACGGCACCCGAATTCGCTTATATTGTGGCTCATATTGCGGAATCACTCTGTGCCGACTGGTACATAATACGACCCCCTTTTGCGCAGTGTATACTGTTTTTTACCGCGTTTTTTTTTGTTTGTCTGTCTGTCTGTCTGTTTGTCCCTCAGATTACTTTAACCCTTTGACTTCCAGGCCGGGGTGCATGCCAGGATCCAGATATACTAGTGTAGGAGTTCTATTTTACGTCATTTGAAGCTGGAATTGCTAACGCAATTTCCAGCTTCAAATGACGAAAAATACATAAATGTAGTATATATTTGACGAAAATTTGTGTCATTTCATGGTTACGTTCATTGACGAATGACGACGGAAATTTCCGTCATGTATGGTAGTGAAAAGGTTAAAGGTGATGGACAGATTTGCATGAAACTTTTATCAGATGTGTGGCTTGTGCCGCGGACTTTTGGAGGTGATCCGGATTACGATCATTAATTTCGGCGTAGGTATGCAGTCTGTCTAGATATTATTAGAGCAAATCCATAGACCGAAAAATATGGAATTGATTTTAAGAAAATGAGGGGTATTGGTCAATTTCCTATAATTAGCTAAAATTATTAATGTAGCCTTTCCAATTTTCTAAGACGTTTTTTTGGCAGAGGGGGGATGCGCTGTGATCGTAACATTGCAGAACTCATGCATTGATATAATGTTCCAAATGGAAGTGGAGACATATAGTCTACATCAAGTTTGTCTTTTAGCAAAAATGTAGGCCTGGTAAAATCCTGATTTTGTTTCTAGTTATCGCCGAGTTATATAATTATCATCCTGTATATTCAACACATTCAAGCATGTGACGTATACGACTGGTCAGGCCGTGAGTCTACATGCACACATGACTTTTATTTTCTGTCCTTAGACAGTTGACAAACCAGCTCAGTTTAGGCCTATACGTGATTCCAGACCAGCTCGCTGACGAATTCTGGCCATCTTTCTCAGCTGTAGTATGATTGCGCGTGCTTGACAATAGGCCTCTATACCTGGCATACTAGATCAATAAGCGTGGTCGATCCGCTAGTTTATGCAAATATGTTTTTCACATACAAGCCTGTGGTGTACGCAATGGGATCAAACAAACACAGAACATTTAGTCATCTAGAATACAAGAGCAAAAATGGAAGACCATATCACGAGCAATCGTAAAGCCATTTATATATTAGTCTTCATAGTGTGTGTCTCATGTCTAGGATTATTATATTTAGGGGAGAACAAAGGCGAGTTCACTCCGCCATTCTCCGTATCAGATGTGTCAATGAAAGAAATCAGCGTTTTGAGAAAAAATACAACCTTAGACGGATCACGTGCGTGTACACTGAGTGGCATACAGGATTATATCGCTTCCCACAATTTCTTCCCTCAGCAAGGTGATTGGAATTTCATTGGTAAAAAGCCTGTAAGCTGGCAACCTGACATGTGTGAATTGCAGCCTGTCGAGGCGACTGATTTCACAAGCTGTATTGTTGAGAAAAATCTACTACGTTTTGTGATTCTTGGCGACTCGAATGGTAAAAGGTACGCCGAGGCTCTTGTCAGACAGTTATCAGACAACGATGGGAATTGCACAGAAATTAAGAAAGAAAATAAACCGCGGTTTCAACCAGATGCCACATATTTCAAAAATGGCAAACATATCGATCAAGCTTACATCAAAACTCATCTGCGCGATTGCTCCAAATGTGAGAGCAAACTTGTTATCTGTTCAGTGACGGACAACATCCAGGTGCATGTTGAGTATATAGCAATGGAATTTCTCCTCGATACTGAAATAACAACGTATCGAATTTATCACAACGCCAAGGACTGTCCACCTGGTCACCAGTGTTTCCAGTCTAACACATACCAAGAGTTCATACTGAGACAATATCTGGCCGGAAGGTACCCTGACATTTTGTTAGTGTGTCTAAATACCCACGATCACATGCGTAAGAGCATGCCAGTGCTGAGAGCCGATATGCGTTATCTGCTGAACCTCATACAATATATCGTTCCCAAGACCACTGATGTGGTGTTCTTCACGGAGATAGAGGACTACCTGCCCAGAAAACCCGCTCCATGGAGAAAAGTGATCTTCGAAGGTGGCTACGGGACCACAGAACATGTCAGCCTGGTTAACAAATACCTGTTTGAAACACTTCAGCCCGCCATAGGTGAACTGGACAGTAATATTCACGGCTTTTTTGACATTCAGACTTTGTCACACCAAGTTTTACCGGTGTGGAGCATTGACGGAGTTCATCTTAATCCATCTTTTTACACCATCATCATCAACTACTTATTCCAAACAATTTGTGCTTCAGAGGGTGAGAAAGAATCTGAGTGACCTATATATAATAATTTGCAACCATTGTAGGCGTTTGAAAATAATGATTAACCCTTGAGGCCCTCACGATGCATCAAAGCATCATTTCACATCCCTGAAAACTCACCTAATCTTCTTACGACTGGGGGTTTAAAAAAGTAAATTTCCATGAATTTGTGTTACCAATACATGACAATTTTCTTGAATTTATTTCCCACTTCAAATCATCTTCATCCACTACACGTCGAGAATTGCGGCAGCAATTCGCGGCTTGTAGTGGATGAAGATGACAATTGGTAAATTCAGGCTTGAAAGGGTTAAACAAATTTCCGTTCGACTGGTTAGTCTATTTCGATTGATCGTAGTTACAGCTGTATAACTCTTTTGTTTATTTAGACAGAAATAACCTTCTCATGTGATAACATTCTCAGCTCAGAAAAAAAGACATTTTAATACATAATGGAGCTCCTCCCCCACTCGGCTACAGTAATGGCTGATGGGTTTTTAATATTATTTTATTTTGCCATATTTCGTGATTTATATCACCTGATCACTGCATGTGATGATTACGATAAAATAAATTAAAGTCTGATACTGTGTAATAACATTTTAATACACTGTAAAACAGTGTTTGTGTTTTAAATGGCTCGGAAACGTGTTTTCAACAAAACATGATTATTATTATGTTTAAATTATAAACACCACGATGTATAAACATGTTGAAATCTCACATGATTAGAAATTAAATACCAATATCTCCGCTGCCGTTTAAATTGCAAACGTGTTGTAATTAGACGCGTCTCCGAGATGAGCGCCATCTGGTGAATGACAGAAACACTGTCGCACGCCGCCTGGTGTGGCAAAAGAAACCCTGCAGAAGATTAGGGAAATCAAATTGGTAAGCCCTAACTTTAGTATATAAATCTGCATTCATCCAGCTTTTTTTTAGTTATTAAAATTATGTTGCTGTGTACAGTGGTTTATTTGTGGTGCATCTATATGATAGTTTAAAAGCTTAATTTTCCCAAAGTAGTCATGGAACATGTTTTCAATCAACGTGTTTAGCTGACGTTCAGGGTTTGGATTTTAGGCATTCATTTTAATTAGACTAGTAGTGGTCTAGTGACGATGGTAGATGGTCCTTGCTTTATGCTAATGCCAATGGGAGAGATGCATTGCTGACACACGCTTTGCAGTCAGCAGTGACTGTATACCTTAAGTCATAATTAATCTGGATCGCATCATATTTTAATCTAATCTGGCTTTTCCAAACTAAAATAGGCCTAGTAGCTTATCAAATTAAACTACATTTTTTTTTCATTAGTAAAATTTTAGGTTGACTAATTTGCATATGTATCCTATAGTGCCTACTTTGCATATCTGTTAATTATATCACATGCATTTGATGGATTTTTTACACAAGACTTATTGTGATCTCGCAAAGTTTGTATAAACGTTTTTACTAAAACGGCCTGATACTTAGCGAATGGGCTGAAGTTGCAGGTGGAGAAAAAAATGGAAAAATGTTTGACATTGCAATACCAAAATCTGTCTCCTGTTGATGAATAGATTTTCACCTCTGCCTATTAGGCAGATTGTTTCTGTTGAAACAATGTTTTTGTTTGTTTTGTGTTTGCTTTAATAAACAGCTCCAAGATTATTTGTGTTTTACAGTGTTTTTTCACAACAACCCGCAATATATGCCGTTCTATTCCTGCAAGGTAATTTTTAAATTTTAGACTTTTCTGCTCAACACACATTTTTTTAATACATTGTTATTCAAAACATGTATAAATACAGGTAGAAACATGTTTAAATTTTGTAAATGTCAATATATAAACATGGAAAATATAACCTGAACATGTTTGTATGGGACGCGTCTAGGCTAAACATGTTCAACCAGAGAACATATTCTAGTTTAGTACATGTCAATATCTAAACATGTCCAATATAGCCTAAGCATGTTAGAATGAAACACATCTAGGTTAAACGTGTTAAGCCAAATAACATGTTTTATTTCGATACATGTTTCACTCGATTAGTTAAAATTGTTGTTACGCGTCTTGGCTAAACATGTTCAGTCTAAGAACATGTTTTAATACTACACATGTTTCAAAGTAAACATGTATAAACCTTTTGGGGCTTAGCTATTCAAATGCCATACATGTTTAGCATAGCCGCGTACGTTACATGGGGGCAAATAAAGTGTTTAGAAAAGTGCTTACATTCTAAACACTGTTTTTACAGTGTATAATTTCAAATGCCCATAAGCTGATGATGTATCGAATAAAAAACTGCTAATGTTATTCAAGGAAATCGCTTTAATCAAAAGAATGAAAAAGATGGTTTAAAATACGTGGTCAGGAGAGAGTGTCTAATTGGCGGGTCAAAGGTTCAGATGCTGGCCCACACTTAAAAGAGGAGAGTCCTATTGTTAAAGGCAGTGACATTCTCCACACGTGGTCCGAAATTAAACATAACATTATAAGATTATAGGCATATTTCACACCATTCTCTATATATAGATGTCGCTCAGGTGAACCCCCCGCTACATAATAAAATATAATATAATCTCTGAGGTCAGCATAATTGCACTCATATCGCGCAAAATAATAAATGACATGACAAAATACACTGTGTACTGTGAAATGTATCTATCATCACAAGGAACAAGGTTACACATTGCAAAAATGATACATTATAAAAGAAAACGACTGACTATATAACTAATTTACAACATTTCCTCAATCTGATAATACGCTGGCTACCATCTTGGACATCAGCTGGAGTTAAAACACACATTAATAGCATATCTGTCGGAAAAGAAACGTCGTGTCAGCATTAACTCTTATAGCGCCAAATTATTCAATCTGAATTTTCACCCACTTGAAGTTGTGTCTCGCTGACGCGATTCACAACTTCAAGCGAGTGAAAATTATTAAGATTTGACAAAATGGAAGTCAGCTGTTTTTAAATATTGCTGATTGATGTCACATTTTATCTTTAACATGTTTAAAAGGTGGTACTCAATGTGCTAATAGAAAATAAAAACCCGAATTTATGCGGCACCGGCGGTTAAAGGGTTAAATTGCATAGTGGAACCCGAGTCTCCCACTGTCTGGGCATATCTGGGGGTGAATCCCCTAGACATGCCTTAAACGCCTCATAGGGCAAGTGAAGGAAAACACTCTCAATAACCCACCATACCATTACCCCACCCTCACGTCATCATCTGTACATCATTCATCTCATCAATGGAGTGCACTGTTGTCATTGTATTACAACTTAAATGACCATTAGTGCCAAAAAGTGACGTTACGCAATATTTTACTACTGCTACTACTGAATAACTTGGCATTACTCAGCCCTGGTATTTGCTAAATGAGCCTATTGGGCTTAAAGGGTTAAATATAGATCAAATTTGCCTGGGAGTAGTCTAGATGAACTCACTGGCCACCAAACTAGTTGAAATAGTGTATTATATAAGAAAATTAAGCTAAAATGACCGAATTCTACGCATCATCCCCTACCATAATCAGCAATAACTCGGTTGGTTGGCGGGCATTTTAGCAAGGCTGGCCCCATGGCTGACGGACCATGCATTTTATTTCTCTAAGCACGAAGTAGGCCTATGTAATCGGTAAAAATGGGATGAGAACGTATACACAAAAAATGAATAGAAATTAAATTGTTATATATGCACTGTCCGGCTCATATTACTAAACATGAGCAAAAAAATAATAATTTGAACTTGGCCTCTAAATGACCTTGAAAACATCATGACCTTTCTCTTGACAAATGGCAGCAAACTTTTGCACTCATGGAACCTAGTATAAGGATTTTTTGTTTGTTGCCAAGCTTTATTATAGACATTCCACTTAATTACACTAGCCCCTGCACTAGAACAGGTCTCTAAAGCTAGAATCTGAACTAAATAAATGGCGGCCATTACCCCTGAGTGATTTCCAGAGACCGCTAGTATATAATATTGTCACAACTTGTATTGCAATATTGTAATATTGTCACAACTCGTATGGCAACATGACATTTTTGTATTGAGATAAAAAAGTATTTGAAAATGAAAACGTCGAATAAAAAAGTTTGATTTGTTGTTGTTGTTGTTTGCTTGGCGCTGGTCAATTGAAAGGTGAATAAAGTGTATAACTCTGAAATGCCTTATTATTTGACTTTATTAGAATATGAAAATAGAAACACGGTCATTACAAAAAAAAAACAGAAAAAGCCTATCGTATGATGATTTGACCTTCAATGACCTTTAAAACCTGTAGTATACAGCTTGGTAAACGTCTTACGTTTTGGTGACATAATCTTTACAATTGAATGACTTTTGACAAATATATTGCCAATTTTGTATTCAATGTTACAGATTATAGTATATGATATACCCTACATTATTGTAGAGGGTATAGTTCTATCAAGTCCAACCTTGGTTAATTTTATTACTCAAGACATGATACCAAAGTACATATAGCGTATTATCAAAACATCTGCTAAGATCGCTGTGGTACAAGGTGTGACCTACATTGATCTTCATAACTTAAACATTGTTGTAATATTTTTTTACATAGGCCTAAACATAAACCATTAAAACCTTTACGTTTTGATGTTAGAATCTTTAAAATGTATTGCCTATTGACAAAGATATTGACAATTATGTATACATATTCCAATTTTTGAGGTGGTATCATCTATACATCCCCTTCCTTAAAATTGTCCATAAATATTTTTTGATACCACAATTCCATTGTACACATCACCTGGTGTTGTTCTAGAATGTTCATACCATCAGCCTAGCTAGTCAAACCTTGGTTACCGGTACTATTGGTGTTGAAGGAAACCAAATTTTCTGATTCGTGCTCCTGGACTATATCAATACACCACCAGAACAGGCCTATCGGGTACTCTAAGTGAATGTAATGGACTTGTAATCTAGTCCTGGTGATCATTATAATTTATAGGCCATGGAGGTAGAAGGTATTTCTACCTTTATGTATAGGATATCTACAACAGTAAATAAATAATTGTGACCCGCCATGCGAGAAGGTACCTCCCCGCGGCTTTATTAAAATTATTTAAGACGTAATTTAAAATTTAAATTTAATGATACATTACTTAATTTGAAAATTTTTAAAAAAAATCACTTTTGAAAATTTAGAGCTAACTGCCCTTTTTCGCGTGGCGGGTCACAGTTGTTCACGTATTATATTATGTGGAATTCTGTGAAACGCAGTGACGTCACTCGGTGAAAGCAAGGGTATATAACACCCCTCCCCCATACTTCATTCTGTGAAACTCAGGGACGTCACTCGGTGAAAATAAGGTTATATAAAACCCCCTCCCCCATACTTCATTGTATTAGCCAGCTCGGTGAAAACAGGGGAGGTCAAGGTCATTGAGTTTCACAGAATAGCGGTTATCTTAGCTTATTATATCTCACCCACTGGGTGACGTCTCGCGGCAGAATAAGTGAGTCAACGTATCTGAAGCAAGTTTGCTCTCTTGACTTCACTGTGCATCCAGTAAACATGAAACATTGATTCAATGTTGGGACAGCGTCGCAGGTACCTCAATTCTACCAGCCATTCTAAGGGCCGATCAAAGATCCGAAGAAGGGGGCACATGGGTTCGGTTCATTTCCCAATTTTGTTTTGGCATATTTAGGCCAATTTAGGGGCCTTTTTTAAAGAAGTTGGGGAAAATAGTGCTCCCTTCTGGATCCGCGCATGCATTATCTGGCAAAAAATGACAGTCCCATCACACCACAATGCCTAGCTGTCTAATTTGAAATCGAGTACAATATCATAGAATAATAATTAGTATTTGCATGCTTATTTTCACACGACATATTACAATTTATGAGCTTAGTATTTTTTGTTTGTTTTCCGAGATTGCATTGAAAAGCATGCGGTAACAAAAGTGTGGCGGGTTCGCGTCGAGAAACGGCAGCAGACTAAATGTGCCAGTAATTATTAATCACTAATTATTAAAGACTAGTCCATTCGTCTATGATTTTGTGCTCCATTTGGTCTGTCAGGATTTGAAATTAGTTGGTCAAGTGTTCCATTGTGATAGGACCAGAATGACTGGTGGGTTTGATATCAACTGCAGATATCAATAATTTATATCACACTGCTGATTCTAACCAACAAATAAAACAGAAGTGTGGCCCATACGTAGAAGTAGGACCTACCCATACCCAATAGGGGATCATTTATGGCAGTATGTATTATCACTACCCTGAAAGCGTGTATGAAACAGTACAGCAAAATATAAACCTGTCATAATAACCTGTCAAATTCCCTGATACACCTGATTGTTTTCAGAAAAATCTTACGTCCTGGAGATACACGTACGACTATTATTCAATAGCTGTAGATGCCGAGCGGATTACATGAGATTACATTCTCCGCGTCTTCTCCTCGGAGAGACAGAAACCTCAGTAACTCGTCAGATTATCTCTGCAAGATTTACTCGGAATCTTAATGGATGGATGTCTCCGAAAAATGCGGTGGCCATATCATGGCAGCTCACTTGATAAGTCACCACCTAATCTAACCTGCTCTTATGATTCCGCTGCTGATATCAGCACATTGACCCGGTGCTGGTTTAATGTTGGGCCGTCGTCGTAGACGCCGGCCCAGCATTAAAGCAGCGCTGGGTGAACGTATCGCGGCCGCCGATATAACTCACCATCTACCTTTTATCCTCGGTGTCTGAGGCGCATCTTCTGTTCTTATTATGTGAAAGCTTGTTTCCTACTCAAATATATTTCTTCGTTTCTCCCCCGCCAGACGTCTTCACAAAAGGATCAAGTCTCCCGGCCGGGCGGATGACAGACTTACATACATCATTTATGAAGCATAATTCCGCCGGCGTCAGTACCGCGACGAGGATTACTAGCTGTACCGCTCTGCCAGGCCGAAAAACAGCAGCTGCTTGCCTGAAGCGTGAACATATACTGTATTTTGACTTTGCAAAGCCAAAAAGAAGTAACTTTTGCTTTAAAAGTCACCAGCTAGTGCCTTTTGGTTTGCGCGGAAATATTTCAGGCTTTTTGCCAGGTCTTCTTCCTGCAGGTAATTACCCAGGATTTTCCAACTTTGATGTGAGTTGCACGACTGCTATAATTGTTCTAAATTTCGATCACGCAAATGCAATTATTTCTTCGATAAACCTGCACTCCTTGCCGTGCTATTAGACGCAACCAAGTTGATTTCACAACAAGTTTGACCGACATTTAATGAATAAATGAACGGTTGAATGAATGAAGTCACTTTTTTGCACATGGCTGATTTCACAAAAGTGGTCACAATATCAACATTTTTGGGGCAAGAAATCGACAGTTAAATAACAAAAACACGATTTACTCTATCTTACTAATGTTTTTACTATTTAAACACTTGGATACGTGGTAGACACTAAATTCACCAACATGCAATAGCCTTTCACACTTAAAAAGTAAAATAATACCTCAAAAAAGTTTTCCCGGTGAATTTTCATGTGTTTTTTAATGGTAATTTACAAATACATGTCCATGCAACGCAATGAAAAAAGAATTAATAAATGATAATTAAAGACAAATGATTGATTTTTAATTTGACATATTAGTTTATATGTTCATTCCATTTAAAAATGGGATGTTTTAAATTAAAAAATGCTGGTATCGTGACCATTTCCGTCCTAAACAATTAGTCACGATAGCAATGAGAAAATTAGGGTGTCGTGTGCAGAGCTTAAACCCTATTGGAGAACGTATTATCTTATAATATAAAGCATCATTGAATGTTTAATCATTTAAATTTTCAGGTGACTAGTGGTAATTTAAACGCTAAAAACATAGTCCAAAAGTAGAGCACCCTAGAGATCGAATTAACGTTCTGTCCGATTTTTTTCGCAAAATCACAATTTTAAAATAGCCAGCGTGGGTCAGATAATTATTTGGTGCAATATTGCTGCCCCACAATAGAATCAGCAGAAAAAATGTACCAGGAAGTTTAGTTCAGAACAATAATTCCATGTCAAGTATTTCATGGCGAAGGACTACATTATGTCCTAAATTTTAAAATAAGTCACAATATTAAATGTCTCTGGTCACTTTTTCAATTCTGGAAATTTCAGATGAGTATGATGTTCTTATAAAACTGCCCAAATCCTATTAAACTAATATGATAAGGTACATCGTTAGCTGTACTGGGTTACTGTGCATGACCGTTTTTATAATCCTAAATGTGCTATTGTGACAAAATAACAAATTTGGACAATTGCTGCTATCGTGACATTTGAATAGACTACATGATAAAAGTCTTTTGTCTTTTTTTGCACGATTAAAATATTTTTAAATGAGCTTTTTCCCTCTAAAATATATGTATTTTGACAATGTTTACTAGCTATTTGTTTTGATATAACACTTATTCAGATTTTATCATATTTTTTTATATTTGCTATCGACTGACCAAAATTGTTTTATGGTCACGATAGTAAGTAAAGTACATAAATTACATTACAAAATTGTTTTATGTCGCGATAGTAAGTAAAGTACATAGATTACATTACATAATCATGTCCAGATGATTCTCTCCTCCTTCAAATAAAAGTATGCTTTTTCTGGGTTAGCCTAAATATCTTTCATTCTCAAATGTAGATCCTACATGTTGAAAATCACCGGCTTTTATGTGGATTGTATGTAGATTTTATGTTTACCGTTTACCACACTTCCAGTATTCTGTGAAACGCAGTGACGTCACTCGGTGAAAACAAGGTACTATAAAACCCCTCTCTCATACTTCATTGTATTAGCCAGTTCGGTGAAAACAAAGGAGGTCAAGGTCATTGAGTTTCACAGATGTTTTACCACACTTGAAACAAGGGGATTGACCCGCGGCCGAATTTTCTCTGAGCCTTGCGGTTCGGGTGCGGGTCGACATAACGCGGGATAGTGCGGGTTGCGGGCAGCACTGGCGCGGGCGCATGCGGGCAGCACTAGCGCGGGCGCATGCAGGTCGCGGGCAGCCATAGTGCGTGCGCATGCGGGCCGCTCGTAGACCTAGCGCTTGTGTGCGCGGGCCTAGAAGTGTTAGTCACATGCATGTGTTAACACAGACCACCCCCTTTCTCGGAGGTGTGAACACATATTCTTCAATCCGACGCTAGTCCAGCATTGTACCAGCATTCGATGAATGTGTCGTGCTAGCATGGCTGAACCCTTTGCATCCTCACAGTGCGTGGATTTAGATGAGATAATATGTATCTATATTCGCAAGTGTATACAATGAGAAAACATTAGCTAACTATAGCTATTTCAGCAACTTGTGATTAAAACGTTATCAAGCAATAACATTTAAAACAGAAAAGAACAAGTACCAAGATAGAAAGTTGAAATATAATATAACAGATAATTAAAATATAAAATATAAAGTTATAAGGTGATAGTACAATAGAGACAATAATATTATTAAAAATTAGCTATGTGTTAATATGTGTAGGCCTATGTATATGGCAAAGGGACAGGTGGGTGATTTGAAATGTATGCGATTAATCAAGTATAATTATATTGTATAATTATTTGTTTATATCTTTATTGAAACATATTTATATCATTGTTATGGCGCTCATATAAGAGCGTGAAAGAATAGTTTAAATGCTAATCAATACCATGCAACAATAAATTGCACCTGAGCCAATATAGGAGGCTGAACCATAATTGTGTGAGTATAGCGATCTACCGTATTCTCGTACAAGTTACGATACATCGTAGGCTTCTGATTGGTCGAGACGGCCGTATGGGCTCTGACAAGTGCAGTATTCCCACAATATATAGCCCATAAATATATAGTCGAGCGCGTTATTTTTTTAATATTCCCGCAAACAAACCGTAAAATAACAATTAATTGAATGATATTTTGCAGGATTGATAGGGTTAATAGGCTACGCGTGTCAAAGGGATTAGCCGATTACTGGTCGGAAAGTATGATGATAATAATTTGTACGGCGAGGTGACTATTTAAAAGATACTCTCTAGCAAATCAACGTAAAATAGATATTTTTCAGCAAATCAAAATAATATAGATTGATAAAGATTGAAGGGCTTCATGCAATAACCTGTTAAGCGCCATTAACAGGTTCTTGCTGATAACGACGGATTTGAGGTGCCGAGGTAGGGAGATTATTGCGTAAAAAATCTTAGCTCTACGACCGTTATAAAGCACTTTTCTCAGAAGCAAGTTCATGTTCATGGCTGTTAGTGAGACAAATTTAACTATGTCAAGTGCGCTTACCAGTAAATATTGCTAAATAACATGTAGAAAATCCTACCGGTAAGCTCACTTAACATGTTCTTGCCAATAGTATAATCACAAATCAGAAATGGTAAGCACCCTTAACATTAAAATGGTAATGTCATTCACCATAAAATATTGTGATATTGAGCTTAAAGACTATTGGAAAATACCAGTTAACAAACTTTAAAAATGTGCGCAAGGCATGCTGGGAGATTAGATATGATTACTAAACTTACTTTACCAATATTATTGATAAACAAACTTATTTTACGCGGAAGCTCTTAAAGGGAAAAAAATATTGAACTTAAACTTTGAAGTCGTTTTTCTCAAAACTGTAAAACATGCACATGACAGGTTCTGGCACGGAGCCATTCATTATTTGTGATCATTTACTACTATTTTTCAAGTGACGCCATGAAATATAAATGTATTCTATTTTTAGCACTAAATTATTCAGGGATTATGTTACATTAGACTAATTATAATATAATTTATATCAAAAAGATTATATAAAGTACATGATATAATAAAATATTAGTCATAACGCATTGCTTGGTGTAAATCATCAGCTAAATACCTCGCACATATGGATGGAGGAGGTGGAGGGAGGTAAACTATAGTTTGGCTTAGGTAACAAAATGGCAGATCCTGATCTTTTAGAATTTATTCGTGAATACGATATAATATTTTTAACAGAAACAATGAAAGGTAATGATTACACTTTGGTATTACCCGGGTACCAGGTCTATCATGTGAGTAGATCATTTAAACATAAAAATGCTTCAAGAGCATCTGGTGGTATTGGAATATTAGTAGCCAACAAATTTGAAAAACATACTGGAATATATACTCTACCTATGATCATCTGGTATCATCTGTTACTACAGAATACTATCAGAAAAATATTAAAATCGGCTGTGCCTATATACCACCAGAAAACTCTACCTGTGTTGGTCTAAGAAATGATTATTTTACTATGTTAGAGGAGGAAGTGGCTAGATATCCAGAAATCCACCATAAAATATGATGTGGTGACTTTAATAGTAGAACTGGACGCGCTCCAGATTACGATAATAATATCAATGGTCTAAATGAACGCTGTAATGAGGACGGAGTCACTAACAAATATGGACGATCTCTGCTAAATTTTTGTATAAACACAGAACTTAAAATAGCCAATGGCCGAATGTTTGATGATAAAGGTATCGGCCGCTATACATACTACTCGCCCATGGGAGCAAGTACTATTGATTATGTGATACTAAGAGAAGATTATATGATCAGTAAACCGAAATTAGTAGAATCGGATCATTGTCCTATAAAATTCCATATTCTCAATTCAAAATTGAGAGAGTTAAGCTCTGCAGAAATGAACATACACGTTAATGACTCTTCACCAGGTTCCAATGTTTATATATGACAAGATGAAAAAAAGATCGAATACCAAGCATCTCACGAAATGAGCAGACATGTAATGCGTTTGAAAAATGTTATGTGCCGTAGCTGAAGGGTGTAACAGCGATAATCTATGTGATATTTTCAATGGTATGTTCGAAAATGCAATATCTCCATTATTTCTGAAGAAGCAACATAAATCAAACTGTAAGAAAAACATAAAAAATAACTTTCCTTCCAACCCTTGGTATGACAAAAAATGTAAATCTTTAAAACATGTTTTAAATATTATCGCTAAACATAAGAAGTTTAACACATGTGAATATAATAAGGTGAATATAATATAATGTTACGACAATATAAACAATTAATCCAGAAAAATAAAAGACACCACCAACAAGTCAAACTTAGTCAGCTGGAAAATATGAGAACAGAAAATCCAAATGCCTACTGGAATTTCTGGAAATCTTTAAAACCAAAGGTCCTACCCTGTCACAATTTGTGAAATATTTTGAAGAACAAGTCTACCCTCCCAATGTCGACTATTTTGACTACGATCAAATGAATAATAATAAAGCTCGTTAAATCATCCCCAAATGATATTAATGAGAAGGGAGAGAATGGCCAATCCGATTTGTGCCAGTTCCTAAACAGCCCCATAACTATAGATGAAATTCAAAAAGCAATTAGAAAGTTAAAATATAAAAAAGCGGCAGGTATAGATGGTATTTCTGCGGAATTTTACAAGCATGGTTGTAAGGAACTCTTACTAGCACTAGTTTTACTGTTTAATACCATTATTGCCAATGGAGATTATCCATCAAGTTGGACCACTGGTATCATTCATCCTGTTCACAAAAAAGCTGACCATAACGTGCCCGATAACTACAGGAAAGTTACAGTAATGCCATGCATTGGGAAATTATTTGAATCTGTACTTAATAACACACTGTCTTTTAAAAATGATGTATGCAATGATAATGATCCCTTTCAAGCCGGCTTTAGAAGTAACCCCCGGACGACTGATAATATATTTATACTATGTGCCATTATAGATAAGCAAAGGTGTCTTTCAAAGCCCCTATATACATGTTTTGTAGATTTTACAAAAACATTTGACTATATTGACAGATCAGCACTGTACTATAAATTACTAAGCAGGGGAATAAACGGAACTTTTTTAAAATGTAATAAAGAGTATGGTCTTTAAAGCTGAGTGCCGTGTAAAATGGGATTCACGCATCAGCGGGATACTAAAAAGCAAATTTGGTGTCTTGCAAGGTGGTATGCTTAGCCCCAAATTATTTACAGAATTTCTACAGGATATATCCAAATCATTCGACCAAGGGCAGGGTATCCCCGTAGACACGTTATTAATCGAGTACTTGTTATTTGCAGCAGCCTTGTCCTTTTTTCAGATTCTGCTAATGGATTGCAAAAGCAATTGACTGCCCTGTATAAGTATGCTTCGCTGTGGCATATAATAGTTAGCATTCCTAAAACAAAAGTTCTCATATTTAACAAACGCCATACGTCAGAAGTGTGACAACTTTTACTATAGTGATAACGTAATAGAAAAAGCTGAAAAATATAAATACCTTGGTGTTGTATATAGTACTAGATATCCTAAGAATGTATTGAAAGAAACGTTCCTTCATCTCGCTTCACAAGCTGGTAAAGCAGTTTTTTCTCTACACAAGCAATCTCGTCTCGTAGTCGGGAAATTGTCACCTGTTATTGCGTTCAAAGTTTTTGATTGTCAAATACTGCTCATATTATAGAATGCTAGTGATATATGGTATACCGGTGATAGTGTTAATGATTTGGGAAAAATACATCTACAATTTATTAAATCAACTCTGGGTGTTAGAAAGCAAACACCTACTCCTGCAATATATGGTGACACAGGACGGTTTCCATTGATTACCAGACAGCATATTAAAGCTGTAAAATATTGGTGTAGAATTCTAGATCTATCACAGAACCACCCTGTCAGAAATGCCTACAGTATGCTACTAGAGCTAGATTGCACTGGATTCACAAACTGGTGCTCGCGTATTTGGTCTGTCCTTGAACTTACTGGGCTAGATCAAGCTTGACAAACACAGCACATTGGAAATACAAATAAATTCATGCTTTCCTTTAAAGATTCAATTGTTAGAATATTTACACAGCGGTGGAGACAAGATATCGAGAGTTCAAGTAAGCTGCGCACATATTCGTTAGTAAAAAAATCTTTGGGTGTCGAACCATACATCTTAAATATAAAGGGGAACCACCTCATAACAGCAATGGCGAGATATTGAATGAGCTCACATGATTTAAAAATAGAAAGAAGACGATACAATAATCCAATGACTCCAATAAACAAACGAATATGCACAAGGTGTGAATCAAACGAAATTGACGACGAAATACATCTACTTCTCCACTGTAATGCTATGAACAATGAACGCGAAATCTTGTTTAATTCTGTAGCGGCAATTATCAATATACAGCCGACAAATGAAATGTTTCTACGAGTTATGACATCCACAGACATAACAGTGGTGAAGTCACTAGCGCAATTTATCTATAGTTGTTTTAAACAAATTAAGGGTTAAAAATGCTGAGTATAATAAATCACAATCCAATTTTGCATGCTAGGAGAACATACCATGACGGTAAATTTTAGCTATAGGGCCATTGCAAATTTGACCCTTGACCTTAATGGCGGCCATTTTTCAAAATGGCCGCAAGAACATACATGTATCAATATCTCAGCTTCTAAATCACTTGGAAAAATGATATTGGTGTATAAATCTACACCAATTACAAAAAAGACAATAACAAATACGCAAATTTGACCTTAATGGTGGCTATTTTTTTAAATGGCCGCCGGAATATACATGTTTTAATATCTCAGTTTCTAATCCACGTAGACAAATTTTTCTGGTGTCTAAACATACATTTTCGGGGCCAAGGATTATAAAAAAACAATAATACGCAAATTTAATATTTGACCATCGTTGCAGTCATTTTTTTCAAAAAATGGCCGCCAGAATATACGTGTTTTATTATCTCAGTTTCCAATTGATTTAGAAAAAAAATGGTGTCTAAATATACATTTTCGGGCCCAAGGATTACACAAAATGCAATTAAAAATACGCAAATTTAATATTTTTATCTCAATGGTGGTCATTTTTCAAAATGGCCGTCAGAATATACATGTTTGATTATCCCCGCTACTAATCAACATAGAAAAAAAATCTTGTTTAAATATACATTTTCAGGACCAAGACATGATCTGATAAATACTTGTTTTATCGTTCTATTGATTTATTTACAAATCATCGCAACATTAATATGAATGTGGATAGGATATGCATGGTAATGCTTTTTGGTTGATACAGGTTGAGATCGGTGGCATTAAAAAATGATGTTTGCCATCAAATATTATTTTCCGTCTACAGCTAGTTGACTAGGCGAAACATTTAAAACCAAAAAGGCAAATAGCTTGATGAATTTTATTTACAATCTAACAAAACTAAGCTTGAACAAACTGGCAAGAGAAAAACAGCATTAGCAGACATTACATTATGTTCTCAAAAGGTATTTGTGTCAAAATAGTGGCATGACAGATCTGTTTTTGCATGGAACCACCAACAGACACAGAACTATTGTACCATACGCTTGATCTGCATGCTCTAGTCAGAAAATATGCCAAACACCTACAAGATGCAAGTATGCTGGTTGAACTAAACAAAGGTGATGTTATTATTTAGAAGGCCAAGTACCATATTGGTGTCTTGTAAACACTGAAAATGAACCTCTACAACCGCGCCAGACAAGTAAGGGAGATAACTTGACGAAAAAGGAGACAGACATCAGCGTAGTGCTGATCCACAACAAGAGAAATAACTGGTAAGGGCTCTATTTAAATTGGCACTGTTTATTATCATAATGGTAGTGTTCTACAAGATTGGGCAACAACCTCTGTCATTATTTTAACACAGATCAAGTTGTATATGCACCAAAACTAAAGAGCAAATACCCTCGTAGCCATCGATCTTTTTGACCATAAAACGTGTTTGACAAGTCAATATCCTCGAAATGAGGCGAGTGGATTGAGCCACACACATTTGAATACTCTGAACAGTGATCATTTTATTTATGAGGAGTTTTAGACAAGCTACAGTAGTCATACACTCCACCAATTTATCTGGTCCCTGGTATCCGGGTTTTTATGTTTACTGGACCTAATAAGTCAGACTGTAATTTCAATTTAAAAACAAACCTTACTGTCACATATATTGATATCTGGTCAGTTTGGATATTGTGAATTGGGGTGACTGCCAACAGGCAATGGGAGCTGAGAAGTGAAGTGGGCAAGATTAACTTCTTTAAAATTGAAAAACAAAATGGCCGCCAAATTCACTAGGAAATGTACTATTATTCCATATATCCAGAACCACTATCCTCAATAACACTTGTATATCTACATTTTCAAGGTGGTAATTTATCCAAAAGCATTCCATTGTGTTTATTTAAAGCGATATAATCATTTGCAGCTATTTTATTACTGGTTATGGCAAAAATAACAAGCGATTATTAATGAAAATCTAGCTTTTCGCTAGATTTCATCAAATATTCACGCTGTTATTACCATTATCATGTTTTAACCATGTTTTTATCATGTTTTAACCATGGTCAGTAATATATTTAATTATGATTTTAGTGCGATTTCATGGATATTTTGTAGCATATTACATCATGTTATGCAAGTATTACCATAATATTTAATATATTAAGAGCCACCAGCCAGCTATAATCAGTAATGTTGACGTCTTAAATTCCAAGATTAAATAGAAAAAATTGGCAATTGATACGTAAACAAGTTAGAAAACTGTTTGGGCAATATGAGTCATATGTTGCTTTGACACGGTCAGGAATCGGTATACGGCGCTAAAAATAGGATTTGGTGGTAGGGTTTTACCAGCAGGAGGAATTGACATAAAGCAATAGTGCACACTCCATGTTTTTCAAAAAGTTGATATTGATGTAATGCACAGCCACGATGACAAACATACGGCATGGTCGGAATCAGAAATCAGTATCTCAGTTTTGATCCACAGCCGATTTGTTGTCCCGAGGAGAAATGGCGCGGTTTAAAGGCCGATGTAAATGAATAATCATATTCGTTGTATCATGTTTGCATCTCTATTGAATTTTGTTGTTAGGCCTTATGGTGTGCTTTTGATCCCATCATGTTCAGCTTTGAATTAGTAATGCAGTAGGCCTACTGTTAAAAACAACTATGGAAATGGTGCCCTTAATAAATGTAGTGACTGGTACAACACAGCAATCATGAATTGATTGGTCAAAATAAAAACATCTTTGATGACCAACCTGCTTATGACAAAGCCAAAGATTGAATTGCAAACTTGTAGTGGCCTCTTCTAAGAAAATATTACAGTGTTACCATGGTTACTGTTGTGATATGTGACTTCCATGTAGTTTGTGAGAGTTATCAGATAACACATGGAACGATGGAAGAAATCCAGTATGTTTACCAAAGCAACACAAGCAAGCATCCACGACAAGTCTGACTACAAAGTCCTGAGATAGCATAATGCTAAGGCTAACCAATAAAGCATTCTAGGGTTATATTGGTTTCAACCACTATATTATATCTTCAATAACGTTCAATGAACAGTCCATTGATTAGGGGCCCACACAAACTATGTGATTTGTCACAACTAACATGATAGAGCTTACATATCAGTCTTTATCCTAACTGGTAGTGATGCTTATTGGAATACTCGCATGGATCTACATACATACAGACCCTATAAACTACATTCTAGTGAGTATCTACATGGTTATAAATGAGCGCATTTTCAAAACACTACTCTTGTAGTGCTATGATATACTTGGCTCCCTTAATAACACGCGAAATATGTACTCTACTGATCTAACAACTAGTGATTATAGCCCATGCAATAAAAGACTTGTGAAGTATTCAAAATCTAGTAGTGCAGATACACGTATTGATATACATTTAGTGCTCACAACTTTTGTTTAAGCAAAAAAAAGTATCAAATATCTTAATAATAAGAGAACATCAGTCGCAAAGCTGTAGGATATATCAGCGATACTTACACATGAACTTGTGTGTGTTCCTTTGTCATCAGCTAAAAGTGGGGCAAGCATGAACTCACCATTTGACCACGTCCAAAATGTTCCTGACCCTGTGTCAGTGTCTGTATCTTGATCGATATACATGCACTGGTACGGAGTATGGATAAACCAACTTGTTGTTTATGAAAGATCCACAAGAGTACATTAAGTGCGACTGTAGGTAATATGGAGACATTAAGCTAATGTATTGAGATAGGCTTATGCGAAACTTCAGCCCGACTAGTATGCCACTATGAATATGTAGACTTTTATGGAAATATTTCCCGAATGTGGATACAGTCGTGATATTAGGACTAGTGCAATGTAAGAGAAATAATCTTCTTGGTATTCTAATTTTATGTAAGCTGAGTACTGGCAGATTGTGACAGCACATCCTCTTCGAAAATATTTGGAAAGCAATCAGCCTGAATTATCTTCAAACAGAGCCCTCTGCTGCTTGATCAGACTCAGACTCAGACTCAGAACAATTTATTTGTCACACAACAACAAAAAACCCATACACATGTAACAAAAATATACAAATACATTATAATATATGTTGTGCGGATCAGGAGACCTGCATTAAGATCAATGTTGATCGCTATCATGCAGGCCACCAGTTAGAAAAAAAACAAAAAACAATAATAAGGATCATCGCGCAATACACAAGAGGACGCATCATACAGAGAGCTGATGCACAGAATATAACTTCAAAATAGTAGAGTTACTCTGCCCTGCAAAGCCAAAAGGCAGTAACCGCTTACTTTGGAAGTAAGCAGGTACCGCCCATTGGCCCCACACCGCAGTGCAGATAAATATTAATATAGTTATTGTTAAACAAAAAAGAGAAAGAGAGTATAACAAAACATGAGTCATGACTACTGTTCGCGTTATGACAAATCATCTTTAAAAGTACATTAAAGAATAAAAATCAAATCTAATGAAAAATTATCGATTGCAAACATAACAATTTGAAACAAAACACTGCGATTGATAACAATTTATGAAACAATTACGTGTATAAAATAGACCTCCTGGGTAACTATGTGTTAACAATTTATCTTTGATAAGGGGCGGTAATGAATTAATATATTTTGGGATACTGTACAATATACATTTAGTAGCAAATATATGTTTAACGGTTATTATATTCAGGTCATTGATATTTATCATGTTGTATCTTTGACATTTTCTGGCAAAATTTAATCCTAGGAAATATTCTGGTAAATTTTGACTAATGTATTTATAGCAAAATTTAATCTGACACAATTTAAACATATCCGTTACTTTTAGACTATTTAAACTTTTAATTATAGGTTCAGAATGAGCTAATATCTGCTTAATGTAATATATCTAATTGCTCTTTTTTGTAACTGCGCAATTTTGTCATGCTGGTGACCCCAAATTAAAATACCATTATTAATATGCGGAAGGATTAATGTTTTATATAGTTGAATTAATATCATCTTAGGTACATATAATTTTATTCTGTGGATAATGCCAATTACTTTTGTTATTTTACAAGCAACCTTTTCTATGTGATCATTCCAGGTAAGATTTTGGTTTTTTTTAAATCCTAAAAAAGTCACCATTTTTGCACAGTTTATTTTAGTATCTTCTATTTGTATTGTTGGAATAAATATTTTCTTTTTTGGCTGGTGATAAACTACAAAATTTGACTTCGCAACATTTAAAGATAGTTTGTTTAATTTTAGCCATAATGTAATTTTTCCTAACTCTTTATTTATTATTTTTTCAAATTCTGTATCATAGCTATCAATTGTAGTAATTAAAGTAGTATCATCAGCAAACAAAATGAATTCAAAGAATTTACTAGAGTTAATAATGTCATTCATATAGATTATAAAAAGCAATGGCCCTAAAATTGACCCTTGTGGAACGCCAGTGGTAACGTTTAGTATATCAGATTTACAGTTATCAAAATCGACATATTGGGTTCTATCGGATAGATAAATTGTTAATAATTTGTTGGCCTGTCTTGATACCCCATAAAAATCTAATTTTTAAATTAAAATTTGGTGATTTAATGTATCAAAAGCTTTTGAAAGATCCAGAAATATTCAAATAGGTATACTTTTATCCATTAATCTATATAATTTGTCAGTTTATTCTAAACAAGCTAATTCCGTTGAATGTCTTTTTCTAAATCCATATTGACTTTTGCAAAATAAATGGTTGTCTTCAAAATAAGAATACAGTTGGTCGTGTATAGCCCTTTCAAAAACCTTCGAAGCAGCTGGAAGAAGTGATATGGGACGGTAATTAGTGAACATAGTATTATCACCTGCTTTGTAAATCGGTACTACTTTGGCTATTTTTTTTTTCTATTTTTTTTTTAATTTTTTTTTTTGAGGGTTTGATTAATTGTTATGGTTAATGGCTTAATAATAATATTTTTAATTGATTTAAATACCAAAGTAGATATACCATCATGTCCAAAGCTAGTTTTGCTGTTTAAGTTGGTATGATTTTGTCAACGACTGTTTCTGTAATAGGTTTAAAATTTAGGTTTACTTCTGGTTTCAAAGTTAAGTAATCACTGTAGCGTTTATCGGTGACCTTTTTTATATTATGTGCAAGGCTAGGACCTATATTTGTAAAAAATGAATTGAATTTATTGGCTGTCTCTCGTTTATCATATATCTTCTTTCCGTCCAATTTGAAGTAGTCTGGAATTTTTACTTTATTTTCGGCTTTATTCAGCATAATATTTATTTCCGTCCAGGGTTGTTTTATATTGTTACTATACTTTTTAAATAAATTATGATAATAGTTGCGTTTAGCAAGTCTAATAGTTCTTCTTAATATTTTATTATAAGTATGTAAATTAACTGCAATTATATTATGTGCCTCACCATCCGGTGGGCTTATCTGCATTCTTCTATATAAATCATTTCGAAATAATACCAATACTTATCCAACTATTTTGTTTATGTTTTAACTTATTGAACTTTATAATTTTATTGGGAAAGCATTTAGTTCTATGATTATCTATTATGGCTTCGAAAATATTATAATTAGTTTCTGGGTCGGCATCTAGATCGTGATCAAGACTGTCTAGTAAGTTTGCTGATGCAAGCTCAGTTGCAAATTTGTGTATGTTTTCTGTATTTTGTTTATTAATAGTTATATACTTTTGTGGTTTATTATATTTCTTCTTATTTTTCAAACATAAAAAATAAGGCTGGTGGTCGGAGAATTTGTCTAGCAGTATCCCGGATGTTGCGCTACTTAAGACTTCCGAGCTTTTGCATAAAAAGTTATCTATTAAAGTAGCATTTGATCGAGAAAATCTAGTTGGTAAAGTGATATGTAGGTAAAAATTATAAGAAGTGATAAATGTAAAATATTTATTAACTATATTTCGCTTTGCTAATTCTAATAAATTTATATGATAATCTCCTGCTATAATAACTTCAGGTTTAGACCTGGTAAGCTGCTCTAAAACATGATTAAATTCATCATTAAAGGTATTATAATTGTGTAGGATATCTCGTGGAGGTCTGTATACATTACCGAGTAATAATATTTAAATGATAATTCATTTCCAGAAATTTTTATAAATTGACCTTCCCAAACGTCGGATCGTTCATAAAGTGCAACAGTTGAATATATAAAATTTTCATGTAAATAAATAACCAATCCTCCTTTAGGGCTACATTTTCTACCTTCGGAAAAACAGGTATAACCATCAAGTTGGTACATAGAAATATCATCATCTTGCGACAACCAGCTTTCCTGTAAACATATTGCACTGAAAAATAGACCGTTTTGTTTTAAATCCTGAATAAATATATATTAAGTTCATCAAATTTTGCATTCAGGCATGCAATATTTGTACCCAAAATTGTAAATGCTCCTTTATTCATCTCAAGATGATTTCTAATACCAGGAATATCCATATAAGGAGATTTTTTTAAAATGTTATATTCAATATCATCATCATTAATACAACTCATAATATTTACTAGGGAGTTTTTTTGTACACCTCCAGCAGATTCAAGAATTTTTGTATCATCTATTTCAACCGCCATTTCTTAATGTTTGATACATACATGCAAATTACAATAGAGGCAATGGTAATTTTTTTCGACCTTAAATACATTAATCGAAAATTAAAAACAATAGCAAACATGGTAACAAACAGTGTACATGTACATGTGAACCTAATTATATTCATCACCATTATATGGCTATGACTATAATTAAGTTTTGGAAAAATAATGATGAAGTCTGTTGTGAAAAAAATCCATCTGGTAAGAAATTGTAATGCTGGTGAGTGATGATTCAGATTGAATGTAAAAATAACAAAACAGGTGCTAGTGATACAAAAAAGCAGTCTGAATACGTGAAGACCAAATATGAATCTTGACGTGTAAGAAATGTGAAAGTGCGAACAAACATCGTGAGAGATTATTTCCCACAATGCAATGTGCAAATATGCGAAAAACATGTTTAAAGTAATGTATAACTTCATAAATAAGAGTTATACATTTGTTTAATATGAAGTCGGTGGTTTAAGCCATTACACATTTGAAAATAATAATACAAATTTAACCATGGAGAGATCCGGTGGAATATATCTCACATAAGATATATATAAGGTCATTTTTTGGATCACCCGGGTCAATCAATCTCATAGATTCTTTGTATATTGTAATATTACTAATTATCAAGTTTAATGATAATAACATTATCATATCAGATATGTGAGAATAAGATATTACAACAAATGACACCCAATTTTTGGCACAAAAGTAAACGACATTTTATGTACTTAGTATTTTTATTATATTTTATAACTACGTTGGTCCAGCATTTGGCCAACATCTGTACATACCCATACAATACATATATACACACGTATATGGTGGAACATTATTTAGTCAGATATTGGAATATAATAAATGAATGACTATGCTTTTGATAACAGAACACTAGCACGCCAAGTACTGGTTATCCCACCTATGAAATTCACTGTATGTTATTCGTCAGCCCATTATGTCAGAGTTGTAACCATCTCATGTTCCGTGATTGGTCGGTCTCACTGTGCAAGAGATGGGGCGTGACGCTTTGGTAGAGCGCCTGACTGCCTCGCTAGTCCTGTTCGAAACCAGCTTATCCTACTTGGGTCTATCAGAGAAATATCATTGTTTCTCCATTCTTAATGTGACTAGAAGATCACACTAATGGTTCAGACCAGTTGATTTCGTGCAAGACCACGCGTTGTGTGTTCTGTCACATATCAGTGTGTGGTCTGCATGACCGTCTGCATCCGCACTGTAGAATCAGTGAGTAATCTAATGAATCAATCTACCAACATAATAGGACCGTTGTGTGCTCATATTCATATACATAGACCATATTAGCCTGATACTTCACTGCAATCTATTGTAGATAAATCTTCAGCTATAGTGTTCGATGTTCAGGTCTTCTCGTTTAATGGCTCAATGCATTAGAAAATCTATGAAAAAAAATATATTATGGTCTTTTAACAAATTTACAGTGGCTTTTTGTTAATTTTATTTGCCTATTCGGAATCAGTGACCTCTAAAATGTATAATATGAAAAAAAAGATTGTGAAATTCGGTCAAGTATCGGCAAAACTATACACAATTTATATTTTCCTGCTGTTTTTTGGCGGCCATTTTGAATGACGTCATAAGATGCTTTTAAGCGCAGTGAGAGCTTGTTATCCAGCCAGGCGGGGTCCCCAGGACCCTACTGGACATGCCTGATGTGTCAGATTGCTTGTAACAAAGAAATGCAATCTAGTCATTTTTTTATCACTTTAGCAGCCCTTGGCTGGCTGACTATTGTGGGTGAATATATTTTACGTCGCTTTCTGCACAATCATTGCAATATCCCGACAGAAGGAAGCCTTATATCCTACTTTAACGAATAACTTCAAGGGTTCTTTATAGAGCAAATCACCAGTAACTGAACTATATTTAAAAATACCAGGAAATCTAATACATTGTCTACATTTATTAATTTTTTGACCGACAATAATATGACTGCCATTGAATTCTTCTGTGGAGTTAAGGTGTTTATGGTCTATTTTTGTAATCCTTGCCCTCGAGTGCTGAAACATATATCTATTAAAATAGCTATATTTTTTAAATGTCCGCAGTTGGGGTCTGTAAAATGTTTTTTGTTGTATTAAAATATTTAAACATGAATGAATAATTTGCCGAGATATTCACACTCAAATATATTCGGCCATTGAATTAATAAAAATGTCCTTTTGTTGGATTATTTTTTTTAAATACTGTTTTATCAGTGCCCTTAAAAATGTATATTTTCAAAAAATTCCAAGCTATAATACATTTGAAGCACTATCCACTGAAATTTCTAGTTCATCATTTTCAGGTCTTTTTATCTGTCTTTACAGACTCCAAGAAAATATGCAAACATTTTTTAATGAATTTGAAGATTTGCTAGAAAAGATTGTTACAACACATTTAGATATTTATATTTTAGGTGACTTTAATCTACATCTTGATGTTTCTGATTCTAACACCCAACGTTTTAACGAAATTTTGAAGTGTTTTAATTTGAAACAACATGTAAATTTGTCAACGCACGTCCACGGCCATTGGCTTGACCTCCTCATCACCAAATCATCGTGCGATCATGTTAAATCTGTTTTTCCAGCTGACGGTATCTCAGATCCCTTTGCCGTAGTATCAGAAATCAACCTTTCAGCACCCGTAAGTCCTAGAAAAACAATCACTTTCAGGAAAACAACAAAAATTTGCATGACTTCTTTCAGGGCTGATATCTTGGACTCTTCACTTATAAAAAACCCTAAGAATGAACTCCATGATTTGTGTGACCAGTACACATCAGTTTTAACCTCACTTCTTGATAAACATGCTCCTCTTCAAACTAAAAAAGTTGTTGAGAAGGCTCAAACGCCATGGATGACGTCTAAACTACTGGATTGTAAAAGATCATGTCGTCAGCTGGAAAGGCGTTGGAGGAGATCACGCTCTGGTTATGACAGATCAAAATACCGCAACTATCGAAATTTATGCAATCGTCTTATGACAGAGGCCAAATCTCAATATTTTTTAAATCTCATAGATGAAAATTCTGAAAACCCTCGCCGCCTTTGGGACACCATTAACAATATTTTACATAGAACGCCAGCTTTAGCACTGCCGGAATAAAATAATGTAAAGTCCCTTTGTGATCATTTCGCAAAATATTTTGGTGACAAAATCAGAACGATCCGGGCCAATTTTTCAAATCAGGTGAATGATGTACCATCTGTTCAGAAGCCTAAAATAAGAACTAAACTTTTCAATTTAGAACCAGCATCAGAGGACGAGGTCAGGAAGATCATTATGAAGTCTGCATCAAAATCATGTGACCTTGATCCGATTCCAACGAACATCCTTAAGGCCTTGTTGGATATTTTAATCAAACCCATAACAACTATGATTAATTTATCTCTAGATTCTGGAACATTCCCGCTATCATTCAAAGAGGCTCATGTCACACCTTTACTAAAGAAATCAAACCTTCCTGTTAATAACCTCAAAAATTATAGACCAGTCTCCAATCTAAGTTTCATTTCTAAAATTATTGAAAAAGTTGTTTCCAACCGTTTACAAGCTCACATAAACTCCAACAAATTGAACAATCCAATGCAGTCTGCGTACCGAAAATCCCATTCCACTGAGACAGCCCTGTTAAGAGTTCACAATGACATCTCAGTTTCTCTTGACTAGGGCCATGTCACAGCTTTGACTTTACTTGATTTGTCTGCGGCGTTCGATACTATCGACCACAACACTCTAACAAATAGACTAGCTGAGTGGTATGGTGTCTCTGGAATGGCTTTGGCTTGGTTTAAATCCTACCTTTGTGGCAAGCATCAAAGAATTAAAATTGACAAATCTTTTTCTGACTCTAGTTTGCTTGAGCATGGAGTGCCACAGGGGTCTGTACTTGGCCCTCTGCTTTTCAGTTTGTACACCGCTCCTCTAAGCACTATTATTTCAAGTTATGGATTGAGTCATCACTTATACGCCGATGATACACAAATTTACATCTCCTTAACAGGTGACAGCTACTGAGTCATTAAAAATGCTTCAGAGCTGTATTACCGGGGTATCTGCTTGGATGGCTCAATCTAAACTAAAACTCAATCCTAGCAAGACTGAGTTTCTTCTCATTGGCTCGAAATCGCAGAGGGAGAAGTTTATTAACCTTTTCCCCCTTGCGGTGTTGGACAATGAGATGAATCCAGTAAATTCCGCAAGGAATTTGGGCGTCTTTTTTGACAGTGGTTTGAATTTTCGTCAGCACATTTCACAGGTGTCCAGTTCCTGTTTTTACCACATTAGAGATCTTAAACGCATCAGAAAAAGTCTACCTCTAGCTTTAGCAAAACAAATTGCAGTGGCACTGGTGACAAGCAAACTGGACTACTGTAACTCCTTATTACACCAAATTCCAGCTAAAGATCTACAGAAATTACAGCGTGTTCTGAACTGTTTAGCAAGGGTTGTGACAAAGGCTTCTCGTTTCAGTCGCTCTATTCCTCTACTAAAATCATTACATTGGCTTCCAATCAAGTTTAGAATACAATTCAAAATATGCACTTTTGTATTTCGTTGTCTCGATGATGGTCAGCCATCTTATTTATCTAGCCTTCTTTTTTCTGCAGACTCCGTGAAACATTTGCGATCAAACAGCACAAATAAGCTCAAAGTACCACGTATCAGAACTAAGTTCGGTGCTCGTGTTTCTGGTCCTACTCTCTGGAATTTACTGCCTGCACACCTTCGTGTAGCTAAAAATATTTTCTCTTTCAGAAAACTGCTTAAAACGCATTTCTTCGATCTGGCTTTTCCGCCCTAGCTCCTCTGCGTCCCGGCTCCCTGATGACGACCATGCTTATTTCCCTCGACTCTTCTTTGGAATTTGATAAGGATGGATTGCGCCTCTGAGCTCGGCCCTCCGAGGAGTTAGGCGCTATAGAAGTTTTCATTTCATTTCATTTCATATTTAGATACAAATCTTCCGATTTTACGTAGATTGGAAGCTGTGATATTGACACGTATACATGTAGATTTGGTCGGCCAGTTTGTACAATGACCACCACTGGAGTCAGTTAAAAAAATTGTTGTAATAATGTGTTTAAAAATATTTTTTTAGTATCAGTACCCCTGAAAATTTATATTCAGATAAAAATATTTCGATTTTAGGTGGATTAGAAGCTCAGATATTGATACGTACTCAGATTTGGAGTCAGTATTTTTTGGTCGCTTAAAAATATTTTGTTTTGTTACAAGTGGCCTTCAAAATATACATGTAGACATAGATATTCAGAATATATGTGTGGATTAGAAGCTGCCATAACAATTATCATATATTTGGTCAGCCATTTTGTAACATGGCTGCCATTAATGTCATTAAAATACTCTGTGTTTGATTAATGTGTATGAAAATACTTTATTTATTATCAGTACCACTGAAAATGTATATTTAGATTGAAATATTTAGATTCTAATTGGATTAGGCGCTGGGATATTGACACTTATATACATTTTGGCGGCCATTTTGTAAAATGGCCCCCAGCGAGGTCACAGGTCATGTTTTTAATGGCCCTATAGCTAAAAACATTCTTAAGGGTGTTCTCTTACAGCATGTAAAATTTCATGCTTTTATCATTAAATGAACAATTCCTTCATATATAACCACCAGTCATCCTAATTATCGATATTATCATGCCTTCATGATCTGACTTGGATATTACCGCATATCAGGACGGCTGTTGCTCTCGGATCTTATTATTTGGCTTTTTAGGGCCGGTTAGGGACGTTTCCGTCGCCTCTGTTATCAGACGAGGTGGGGCCTTATGGAGGATTTCAGAGTTGCTAAGTCAACTGATTTTATCTATCAGGTCGGGAATGTTTTTCTTCGATTGTAACTCCGGGTATGTGGCACTAACTAGGTCGTGATTGAAATGGTATGAATTAAACAATATAGTGAACTAAAATAAGCTGCAGTGGTTTTTTTGTGAGGGCACACATAATTATTATCCGTAATTGTTATTGTTATTACATCACTAGCTAAGTCTGCAACACTCGATAATATGGATGGTTCTGATGCTATACTTTGTTAGTATGTATATATTGTGTTTCGGTAGGAGCACTGTTATTATGTTAAGTTTGCACCACTAGTCAATATCAGGGAATCTCCGAGCTCATAGCGACTGTGCTTGCATGGTCACATGGCTCGGAGCTACCTGTTTCGCGGATTGCCACATTGATTGTACTTGCATGATATAATATTTGATTTTTAAAATATCGTGCAATTTTTAACACTGTTCTAATACATAGCCTACTCCAATTACTGTAGCATAATTATGCACTTGTATATATTTTTAGGTTTCTACGCTTTCCAGAGTGTCTTTTTTGCTACTATATATAATTAGCATGCCATACATAGTAGCTATTATATCTCTGGTTTTGGTGCGGGAAATGTATGTATGTATGTCATACTATGTATATTGTCATGTGCACATGATTTTAACAAATTAACAATGTTGTATATACATGTACATATCTCTCTCTTATTGCTATGACAAATAAGTCTGGATTGACTTTCTTTCTGTCAATAAAATATCTGTCTGTCTGTATAGTTCAATATATCGACCGTTGTTACCCAATCAAGACAATAGGCGCGTAATTATCACCAGGTCAAAAGTTGACAAAACACCTTGTCGAGAACGCTGGGCCAATATTACACCAATATTGTGGCTACCACGTAGACATTGTTCAAGCAAACTTATTTTCCTGATGGTGTTGTTTAACATAGTCATTTTATCCTGGTACAATGTTGAGCCAAGACTGTCATATTTCTTTGAAAAAAAAATATATAAATAGATATGTACAGTTGTACACTATTATACGTATGCATACGACATTATATAATGCTTATATAATAAATAGGCCTACTATATTTTTGAAAAAAGACATTACCAATAAATATGTACATATATCTAGGCCTACACTTATACGCGTGCATGACAAAAACATGCTTATATTATATACATGCATCGCTCATTAATAAAAAGAACTGAAGGAATTCGATTTTTTGGTAATTTGTGACAATGTGAGTTTTGCGGGTCGCTGCGTGCCTGAAAAAAGATGTGCGGGTGGGCGGGTGCAGATACAGAATATAAATCTATGTGCGGATTCAGTCAAGCGCGGGTAGCCGCGGGGCAGGTGCGAGCATGATTTAGAGGACCGCGCAGGTCTGTAGTGGGTAAGCTAAACATGGGAATTAAGTACAATGGGGGTTTTCCAAGCCACAGTGTCAACATGAGTAGGAAAAAACAGGATACGTACACGTGGTAAAATAAACAGTGAGCATGGAGTAGTTGAAACAATGATGTTTTAATGTTGGGCCAGCGTCGACGTTGGGCGTGTCGTGTTTGCTGGGAAAACATCACCAACACAAACATACACATGTAGGCCTATATGTACCACCCTAAACTAGCATAGTGTCGATGACCCAATGTTGATTTGATTGCGGCCAGCGTGGCAGACTATGGGCCAACATCAAGTCAATATTAGGTCAGTATTCGCTTGGCTGCCTGTACCTCAACTATAAGGAACAGAGAATACAAGGTTTTTGGTAAAGTTAAAACATATATTCTCACCTATCAGTCTATATGCCTAACAGCGCCTGGGTCATCAGAGGACCGACCTCAGAAGCGCACAAATCCTTAGCATGATTAAGTGTCATAATTCAGCTCAACGCTAGTTCGTCAACAAGGAGCCGGACGGACAGCTAGGGCCGGAGAGCCAGAAGGAATAGATAATATTTAGGTAGCTTCAGGAATGTTAGAATTATTTAGACATTTACGACCGTATTCACAAAGCAAGTTTAAGACTGGTTCAGCCAAGCTACTGGTGTGAACACGAGTTTAGCGTTCAACCGTATGCACAAAAGCAGCTCAGGCCAACCATTGGTTTAAACCGGACAGTTTATCGACCGAAAGTCAAACCTGCGCAGGGGGTAGTTTAGCACTGGTTTAACACGAAGTGGAATAAACATTAGAATGATAATGATACGAAATAGAAGACTGATTATTTATTATAAAATAATGTATTTTTCTTTCGTTGATTGGTAGGCGTAAGTATTTATTTGAATTGAATGTTAATATTCAAGTGGCTCTTAAATGATAACAAGAAAACGATGTTAGAGGCGAGTAAACCGTATTGGCGTATATAGGCCTAATATTGTCACTACATATTCGGTTTAATGCTCATTGTTAACAAAACGCATTTCACTACTATAATCTTTGCGTGGTCATATTTTTTCACATAACTATACATACTTTAGTTGATTCTACTTTTATCCAGTTAACATCCATATTATCACACGAAACACCTGTCTTTGAGGACCCAGTATCATATTCTAATCCTGGCCAATGGCAGAGTGACTTTGTCCATCACATGACGAGATCAACCAATCACCGTCGTCATTCAGTTGTTAATAAAATTATGGTGTAGAATACCATACTTGGGCTGTATTTGGCTGGTTAACAATTATTTCTAATCGTCAGAATAAGCATTATGTTCTGAAAGTTATGTTGAATATTTGAATTCTGGGTAACATGTAGTTTGTATTCTTAAAATGCGACAGAAAAATACATTGGATACTGCATTAAAACGATATCAGAATGGTTACCTTATATAATATCAAGTACAGGCTCTATACAAGAGAAAACGATCTACTTTTTCGATAGACCTTCACCCACCCACTGTTATTTTAATGATGGTGTACCACTATCTGCGACGCTGGGCCAACGTTAGACCGACATAGGCGAAATTCCCGTATTTTTTTATTTTTGACATGGTTGTCCAAAATAAGAAATCAGGAATTTCGTCTCTATATCTAGCCTAACTGGTAAAAGCGCAGCACAAAAATTAAAAAATCTTTTCAGTTCTAGCCTATGGACATGTTTACATCTTATGGTCATATTAATAAGCCAAAATAAAATCACCGCTTTGTTTATGATTTTAGCCTGAGCCAGTCCCTTTATTCAGTAGACATATATACCGAATATTAGTCAGTATATACCAAATAGTACTCGGTATATACCGGACATATAGGCCTACCAGAACAAAATTAACAATCCATTTCCTATAAATGCGCTTCCGTAATAACATCAGTAAATCCCAAGCATCATATTTTTTTGTAAAAACATTCACACCAGCTGGGCTACCTGTGACATCCGCACTGACGATGAACATGTGATGCCCTCTGGTGAATAGGCCCTATATTTCAAGTTTAAATATAAACCCTGGGCCCGTATTCTCGTACAAGTTACGATATATCGTAGGCTTCTGATTGGTCGAGATGGCAATCTCGACCAATCGGAAGCCTACGATATATCGTAACTTGTAGGAGAATACGGGCCCTGGATAGCAAATGTAGAATACCATTCTCCACGCATAGATGTCGTTCAGGTGAACCCCGCTCTCTGAATCTCTGAGGTCAGAATGATAGAATATGTAACGCAGTTAACATAAATAATCAGGACAACCACTATGAATCATTAATAAAACCTAATTTTGATAAAGCATTCATAATAACTAGTTTAGATAATCAAGTTTTTTTTGTAAATATTATTGTTTTGCACCCAAATCTGAGAACAAGAGGGAATCTTCGAAATGTCACCGTAGCTCACTACATACTGGGACATGCATTCTTTGCATTGCCCCACTCTTAGATTTGTTCTTCCCATTTTACTTGCAAACTATATTGTGTGATGCAGTAAAAAATTGCCCCATGTGCTTTTTTAGTAATTTTTTTATATAGTCAGCAATATTTTAGGCACACTTAAAAATATGTAAATATAGAGTACATATATATATTTTTTTTAGTGTAGAATCACCCATGATTATATCCCGTTGTAGACGTTTTTAACATAGGGCCCAATGAACACGTGAATTTCATAAACTAATAAATAGTTACCATTTTTAATATTTTCTCAACCACATAAGTTAGTTGAATTTCAAACTGATAACAAAATAATATAAAACAAGAGGGCTGAAGTCATATATCATCCCCCGCCATTAATTAGGTTAGAGTTGTTGCGGTCACGAATATTTAAAAAGTCGACTTGTGGTGGCAATTTTAAATTTCAGTAAATCACCTGCACATTATTTCTGACTTCAATTTTTGTGTTTTTGCGCCCACAAAAAATTATGAAGTTCATTTTGAATTTCCGTAAAACATTGAAAAAATCACATGCTCATGCAGGCGTATCATAGCATAGCATAGCATAGCATAGCATAGCATAGCATAGCATAGTATAGTTGTTAATCGGGAGGTCACAACTAGATGCAGGCGCGTATCTGTGTTTCTAACTATATATTGTATATAACATTCTAGCATTACAATTGTTACAATTTAGTTACGTAATATTGGGTGATAATTATTATTACAGTGTAATTTCACAAGAAGCTGTATTTGTGTTTATTCGTAATTTAATTGTTTTCTCATATTATGTAACGTTGTATGATTATATATATACATGTAACTGTTTCTGCTAGATGCTGTTATAAGTAAACCTACCGATTCACCCAAACCCTTTCCTCGCTGTGTCCTCTTACTACGAGTCCAGATAAATTAATTGTAAATTATGTTCACGTATGTGTATTTTTCATCATACTATGAATCTCATGAATCTTTTCATTTGAACAATTTTTAGAATTTGGTATCACAAATCACTATAAAAAATGATATATGAGTTTAGTTGAGCACTGTTGATGTAGTGTATTATATATTATATTAGCTTGGGACGAAAATGCAAAAAAATAGTTTCGATTCCTTTCGAAGTTGCGGGCCGGTCCCGATGACTCATTCGTCTCGACTGGAGCTTGTAACCTGGGGTACCATGCTCGAATCCCGTTCGGGCAGGATATTTGGTTGTGCATTTACAGTGCATATACAAAACTGTTCAAAGGCCTGGAATGTACAGTGCTGCCTATAATACTGTGCACTATTATGAACCCCTGAAGTGATTCGAAATAAGAGTAGGGCATAGTCCCAGCTTCTTGCCTCCTTCTATCGCGATATTGCCAGGATTGTGCATAAAGCGCCAGCACTTCAATTGAATCTGTTGAATCACAACCCAAGTACATTTACACATGGTGATATGGGTTAAGGTTTGGTTTTACAGGGGTGCTACTCCAAGATCATGACAAGGTCATCTCAAGGTTACATCAAGGTCAAATCAGGTCAAGCGGGTGAAAATAGCTTATTTTTGGTGTTTTTGTTCTGATTCTGTTCACTTGAGAAGTCTATGGTGATTAAAAGTCATCTAGACATCAGCAATGGGCCATATGGAAACAACCCGAGGGGTCACAGGGGTAAAATAAGGGTTACAGGGGTAATACCCCATCAAACTACCCTTATCTAACCCCTGATAGAAATGACAGAAATGGACCAAATTACACAATGATTGTCATTTTTGGACCAATGTACATCACTTCAATTACATCTAATGACTCACAACCCAAGTACACATGGTGATATGGGCTGGGTTTCACAGGGGTGAACCCCATTGTCATGGCAAGGTCATTTCAAGATCACAGCAAGATCAAATTAGGTCAAAATGGGTCAAAATAGGTTATGTTTGTGTTGTTTTGCTTCATTTATGCTAACTTGTGATGGCTATATGATGGTTGAAACTCATCTAGACCCCAGTAAGCCACAGAGCTATTCCAAAATACCCCGATATGTTGCATAGATAACATAAGGTTTAGAGGGGTGATACCCATAAAATCATCCTGATGTCACTCCTGTCTGACAATGCAGGAATTCACCAAATAACACAACGATTCGCGAGCATACATCGGAGATCTACTTAATGGTGAAATTTTATATGTAGGATTGTATTCGAGGCCCTAAAGATTTAATGGTTATTCTCAGCCATTTCGTTCACAGTTTATTTAATATACATGTATATAGATAGGACTGATTAAAAGCCCGTTGCCATTGTGACATCCCGGGCTGCCAACTCCACATCCGCTAGAAATTAGCCCCCCCCCCCCTCCTCCCCCAGGGTCTTATCGTTACAATGATGCCAAATTCATCCTAATATATTTTTCGGTAAAGGAAACGATAATTTTTCTATTCAGCGATTTCAAGTCCTATGTGGCTTTTTTATATAATCACGGTTTTATCTTATCAAACACCAATTACATACCCATAAAGCAAACTTAATAATCTAAAAATATAAATAGAGTGTAGACAATTTTAATGACAAATAGCTGTATGTAAATTAAGTTTGTTTGTCAAGGGTTAAGCCGTGACAGCCCTATATACCACTAAGAGGTGTACTGTTGTGTTACAGTACGCATCAAAAGTATTGAACCACAATCTGATGATGCTGGTGTAGGCAGAGGTCCATATAATCATTGATCATTATTTTAGGAATACTTATAGAAGCTTAGATTTAGTTCACCCTCTATAAAATGTTTCAATAAATAAGATATAAATACACTTTTGTTCACTTCGGCGTCACCATGGTTTTGGCCATTAGGGCACCCTCTATAATTATTATTAACATCGCCATCTAAAAAGGGGTTGCTCTCGTACCTGATAACGAGGCACGATTCAGACACATTGAATGAAGTTATACTGCGACCTGGTGAAATAAGGCATATCCTCTAGTGTATGCTCTTATAAAAATGCTATGTTTGGTGTTTAACCATCCATATATTTTCATACGCTATGATCCTTTTTGGGATGTATAAAAAAAACTCGGTCACCTACTACTTCATGCAGTTCAAGCTCTCGGTATAATAGAGACTTGTTGTCACCTATTATATTCTGTGTCTATCGACCACAAACGATTTCCCATGAACCATGCAATTTAGGTGCATAAAACAGTATGGATTATTTCTATGTATTTAGACCTAACATTCAAACTCTGTACTAAAGCACATTATTAATACCACATTAATGTGAACAGATATAAACTGACGCTTTGTCCAGACACATAATGTACCATGCATTTTGCATGCATCACCTGGATGGAAGAAACTTGATTTGCACAAAAAAATGGGCTGCCCAATGGACCGGAAAAATGTCCTCAGAATTATTTCCCACCTTTGATAGCTCGCAATATCCTTATTCGCGACACTTTGATAGCGAGCGAAATCATAAATAAATTATATTTCTTTTAAGGTTTAAATTATGTAATTAAAACACCCAAACCTTTGTGCTAATCGTGTTTAAAACACTTACCTGGATAACGTCTATTCACTACTCAGCAAACACAAAACATTGGAGTAACGATGTTGTACAACGTCGGCCCAAGGCCTATTGACATAATAGCTGAAAAAATTCTACTTCGTGGTCAGTGATGGCGATGTTTACATACTTAATTATTAATGGGGATCGCGGGGGTTGGAAATATCTGACCGGGTGCGGCGTTGTGTCAAGGATTATGTGCCCCGTAATTCAAATAGATACTTCTCACGGCATAATTAAATCAGAGATTATATCTAGGCCTGGGGCTGTTTCCAAAAAAATAGAAATTCGCTGCACCCCCCCTGCGACATATGTTTCTTGGTTTTTTTATTATTCCTGGACATCTAAGCTTTAAATTTAAGAACAGTAACCAAAAATTAAGTGTCCAAAATATGTCATTTTAACCCTTTTAACACCAGAGCATCAAAAAACAATTAATATGCGAAAATCGTCTCGCAAAAAAATTCAGGATACAAAAATCGTTTGAAAAATTGACCAATATATCTACGACAGCTGTGTAGATGATGCAAAATCGAAACAAAAATAAACAGAAACTTGAAATTTACAAATAAAGCATTTTAATGAAATTGTATTTGAAAAAATGACAAATTTTAAATTTTGCTTTCCTTTAGTTATACTGAACTTTAGAAGGAGTTATGTAGATCGTATTTATTTTTTTATTGTTTGCAAATATATAAAGTTATTTTTTAGAACGATAAACCAAACATTGGGTTATATAATGTACTCAATTTACAGTATTTTTATGCAGTACCGGAATGATTTTTATTATTTTCTTTGTCTATTTTATTCTCTTCGCCATATCATATTTTAATAGAGTAGTTTTATATTTGAATGAAAGATAAAAAACAATTATAAGTATTTATACCCAGATAGCGGATTAAAAAAACAAAAATAAACATCTATAACACTTTTTTCGTAGTAATATGACATATTATACTTGTGAGCCAACTAGCTTCTATTCAAAGTCTGAATAGTCATCAGAATCCTGGATTACATTTGTTGTATCAACTTCTATCGCCTTATAACATAGAGATTTACATCCACAGACACTGATACAGTTCAGGCCATTACAACAGCATGTACACCTTTTATCTTTGCAACTTTTGCACTTACAGCTAAGACACTCCAGAACACGTTTGAGGGCAGGTGTGGTATTCATCTAGTGTATGGAAATGCTGCTTACTTTCACCCTCCAACCATGTCCATGTGGGGTCAAGTAAACTCGCCATATTGCATCTTGATAGTTAGAACGCATAATAATTATGTTTATATGTAGCATCTTGACATGAGGGCAGACGTGATGGATTGGTTGTGAGCGATCCAAATGAATAATATATCAATTAATTGACATTATGTTGTTGTTTATGTCCATATATGGCATCTATAGCTTTTCTTGGCAGTTCGTTGGAAATGTTGAATGTTGTGCCAAGCTGCTGCATTGTTTTTCAAAATAAAAAAATATTGCAGTTTAGTTTGAATGCGATAGCGATATGGTATTATTACTTATTGAATTTAAGAAGAGCTGTATAAATCGACTTTTTGTTCTCAGAACCATCGATAAACACATTTCAAATGGTTGACCAATTATTTAGCAGATCTTGAACCCTGATCCATCGTTTCCTGGCCCGTATTTTGTAGGCTTTGCAATGTTATGTAGATATCCAACTGATGTTTATTTTAGTAATATCAAGCTGCCGATCAAAGTAAAATTTGCAAATTTATACATTTTTCCCAGGGACTTTGTCTTCTAAAACATGTTGTATATTTAAAGAACGTGTTTTGATTGATTTGTGAATATTACAAATTCGCCCAACCAGTAGGCCTGTATTTGTGGGAAATCCCGTATATATCCACATGCATTGTTTGTTTTTTGTTGAGCTTTCATCTAACTTGATAATATGGTTAACTTGAACAAAATTAAGATGCAGAACTATGACTGCTCTTCATGTACTTATGTTTCAAATGAAATTGCTGAGGGTGTATTGTAGTTATTCTCATGCATACATAATATCGCTAGAAGCTGGGACGAAAATTCATGCCTCATATGTTAATAATTTATATGATCCAAGGTGAATAAAAAAAAATGGTACTACCATCATTGATACTTTAATGCAAGACTGTATTTGGGGAATACTCAAAATTCTTGTAATCCATGTGTGACATTGCTTCGTCATTTTGTTTATCTACTTCTCGTCTTCAGTTAACGCCAAGAACAGTACCACAATTATCAGGCAAATGTGTTTGGTGACAGTTGGTTCAAAACAAATCTTGTTTCACCAAATAATAATATTATGTGTACTTAGTAAGTACTAATTATGCATGGATATAGCTTATTGCTGTGCTTTGAAAATAATGGCTGGGATAGTTGAACATGAATTGCCATCCATAGAGAATATACCTAAGACATGCTGATGCTACAACATCATCTTTAAAACACCAATAAGTAGACCTATAATTAGCCAGAGCCACTTCTACTTCTAGAAGTATATTAATAAAGCTACGACAATGCCTAAATCGTAGAATTGTTGAACAAGTTTATTGAATCTTCAGTCGTTCATGAGGCAGAGTTGATGGAACTCGTGATGTTTGACTTGTTGCCTTTTCTCAAACGAGTAAAAACAGCTGTCTTCCTTGTGTCAAACATAATAGTAAACATTCCTGTTGTGATGCAAGATAGGTGTTAATTTGTTGTGTTTTATCAGAACATTTTTAGAATCATAATCACTGAAATGATGTACCTTAAACAAAGTATGATAGACACCAACTGAGGAAGTAAACCCTCGAAAAATACATCCTTGCAAATTATTTATGTAGCTTTTGCTGGAGGGAGTGCATCTTTAGGTTTTATGACATATATCAGGCCTTTCAGACAATGTGCTTTCAAACATTCTGTTTGTATAATAAAAAAATAAAAAATAATATTTAAAACCTTAATGCACATAACGGTACAAATTAAATTCAATATCCTTTCAAATTAAATTACTTATATAGGGCCTAACGCCTCGGAGTAGCGAGATCGGAGGGAGGTGTGGTAATCCCTATCAGTGTCCGAAGAAGTGTGAGTGTTTATGGTATTATAGCTGAGAGTCCAATCCGAAGGCATCATCATACTTCAATATATTTCAGAGTTTTTGATCAATTTTATTTCATTTTCAAATGTAAATTGGTATAACTTTATTATTATTTTTTATTATTATCAGGTCCTTATTCTTACAAAAATTATATGTAAGATGATTCACGGCTCACGTTATGACAAAAGTAACTGCAATTATATTGTCAGAAAGTGGATATGACATGCTGAAATGAACGACAGCCAATTTTGAACTCACATTAATTAAATAAACAATGTTTTTTTACGTTTTATGTGGTCTTTTTCTTTCAAATAACTAACAGCAGTAAATGATATGTCTTAGGAAGGTTTCTTAGGTTTATATTAAGGTATATTAGGAAGAAAATAATATTCATTTACAGGGAAATGCGACGAAAAATATTTTCATTTTGGCGGCCATTTTGGATTTTCTGGAAAAGCAGAGCCAAAATTAAAATGCTTAACGAATAAAGTCCATTATTTGCCCCTAGAGAAACTGTGTACCAAATTTGGTGCTTTTGTCCGCCCGATAAATATAATGCTAAAAAATGACGCTAAGGAACTAATAAATATCCATTCGGGTATGGTCACAAAACACCCAATATCAGTGAAATAAAACTTACAAAAAAATAAAATTAAAATTAAAAAAACAAACAAAAAAATTGATCAAGATGAATTTTTTACAGCTTTCACAAATGTTTTATTTTTATTTTATTTATGGTTGCACATGTATACATTTGTTTAGCGTATTTTAGCTGGATGTTTAATGAAATAGTATAATTCAGATAAAAAATGAAGAATGAATAATATTATTTCTAATTTTATGACTTTTCTTAGGGTATGGTGATTAAAGTGTCCCAAATATGGTTTTTGGACACCGGAATTTTTGGTTACTGTTTCGAATATTAAAGTTGATATATTTTCCTACAATAACAAACGAAGAAACTTATGTCGCAGGGGGGGTGCAGCGAAATCGTGTTTTTAGCAGGCTTTCGCAAATCAGCCCCAGGCCTAATCAGGAGTTTGCAGGCGAAATAGCAACCTATCTAAGCGCCACTGAAGAGAAAAATGCGATTTACGAAAATGTAAAAAATCATTTGCAAAAAAATCCGTAGAATTGAATTATAAAAACAATCCGCCCGTATCATTTAAAAACATGACAAAATCCTTACGATACGGAAAATCCGTAGAATGGGCAATCCTTCAAAACATGCAGACATGATGTAAACATGAATATTGAGACAACTGGAGGAACGTGGATGAACGCGAAGACAATAACTTACACCAAAGCCTTCTATAATAGAGAGGTCATTACAATCACTGATATCATTGATGAAAAAGTGGAGCCCAAGTATGATATTATACTCCTTTATTTAAAGAACAACTAAATGACGGCGGTGATCAGCTGATCTTGTCAAGTGACAGACTGGGATACTCTTTTATTGATCGGTGGTAGAATATTGTTCTTGCTCCAAAAGTGGATGATAGCATACAACTATTTTATTACTTTATTGCATCCTTCCGAGTTCACTGGTAGTTTTAAACCGCCACACGGACACTATTATTACAACAAAAAGACGCAATCCACCAAGGATAGTAACCCGGTAACTGAAGACAAATCAGCCCTTGTTTTATTCTACGAGTGATCCTCATCGGGCTTGTCATTCCTAACAACCTATTGAATAGTCAAGACAAGTGTAAGAGGCTACATACAATTGAGTGGTCACCGGATCATAATCCAAAATAATAGTCAATGGCCACTATAAGACAACGAAAAAACATTCAAAACACGTAGGGCCGTGTTCTGAGACAATCATACAAATTAAGAGCTAAGCCGTTAATTCACTACATCTATGTACTGGTCAATATCAACAAGCTCAACAAGTTTAAACAAGTTTATTGTACCTCCATGAGTTGCACAAAAAACAGAGGAGAGATAATATATTAATTATTATTATTGTAATAGCGTGCGTCACAAACACAAAACCTAAATAAACTAAAAAATGCAGATAATGTTTTAGCTCAATTTGTTCATACATTGCGTTATGTAAGTAGCAATTCTTTCTCGCCATGCGAGCTCAATAATTAAAAAATATCAAGTTCGAATGATCAGTGTGATAGGCTACATTTCGGAGATATTTTTATTCAAATGACAAGCAAACTATTGCCTTCAAATAACAAGCGATATTTATTACTATTTGTATCTGTTGACATAAGTTACATAGGTTTGCGCTCCTTTTTTGTACATTTAAATGTATTTCCAGTTCTGCTGATAATTTATGATCAGAACCCTAAATATACACACAAAGTTATTCAGTTATGATATGACAGGAAAAGTAGATAAGGACCACAAGGTCTTATCTTTACAAACTATCAAATTCAGCTTAAAATATATATCGGTAAACGAAACGTAAATGTTGGGGTCTTAGCAGCTAGACTATGAGCTGTAATCGGTAGGTTGTGTCTGCACGCTTTTATTCCCTGCGAGATACTAATGAACAGTTCATGAACTTTCTTTGAAATAGCCTGGACTATTAGCATTAAATGGGCCAGGATAGTTCATAATTAATTCATGAGCAAACCTTACTGGAATGGTTCATGAATAGCTCATGCCACAAAGAGACATTTACATGAACCGCTCGTGAACTGTTCATATGAATGTGATGTCTGCGTGACTTCAACTTTAAAACTCGGCTAATTGACATGTTTTACATCTGTGCGGGACATCGTGAACATCGCCAAAATACACAGGTAATATTCATGAGATGTTCGTGGCTGGTGTACTGACAAAAAGGAAGGGATTTTCCTCAGTGTTGATCCTTTCAAAGAAAAACAAAACAAATTAACATCGGACCCTTCATCTAGACCCTCAGCGGGTTAGTCAAAGCCATTATAATAAAGTGATGGTTGTTATCAATTGTATGAACATTCCGATATACACACTTATCGGGTACATATCTCTTTCAAATGGAGGGTGGAAAAAGATAATATAAATTTGTGATGATATGAGGCTTATATCATCGTGAATCTAGTTCCAAAGTTTAAAATTGTGTTATATAGGCTTATAATAAGCCTATGTAACACAATTTTAAACTTTGGAACTTCTTAACCTGGGTATGGGCCTTTAAAATTCATGATGGTGCTGGTGAAAATTGATCATTACAAGCATAGAATGCTACCTCTGGCGTGGCCATTAGATAACAATTTTATTAACATCAATGTAATCAAATTACCAGGTAGACAAAATGGAGTATTGCATTAGACTCTAGGATTACTTTGTCATATCATTGATGGTGACCATGGTAAACGTGTTTATTGTTGATATCAACAACCATCTTGCTTTTTACCTCTAGAATCACATGACACATATACTTTTTAAGTAAACTCGGAAATGTAACGTCAAACTAGAATAAATTAATAAAATCAACCTATTCAGATAAATCCAAAGTGGTGTATTGCATTAGATTATAAGCTCATTATTGCAACCATGAAAATTAGTGGTGGACACAAAAATATGAAAATACAACATTTTCAAGGTAATTAAAGACAGCCATCTTGTTCGTGATCACATTGACACATTTAAGCTATAAACATTTCAATAAAATATACGTAATTAAGTTAATCTAAAATTTGACATAGGTTCCAGCCTAACTATTCGGTGGTCAAAGTAGATCATCTTCACAGTGGTTATTGGCAGCGATCTTGTTTGACATTGAAACGTAAAATAGCCATTTCATTGACCCTGGTGTATTCAGATTAGACTCTAATGATGTTTTTTTTGGTAGTACCCCTTCCAATATTGATATTAATAGGTCTGAAACAGTTGACCATGCCAAATTATGTGTTGTATCATTTATGCGACGATAATTGATCTACAAGCGACCTATCAGGCTAAGTTCTGAGAAAACCTGCTTAAAGAAATCATATGTTCGAAGTTATGACCCATGATAAGATTACGTGGTGGTAATATTAGACGCCATCTTCGCTTTTTTACTTTTTATCTATCGTACTGTTAAATACACATCACAAATTTCTTAATCCCCGAAAACCATATGTTAGACACTAAAATCACATCTGTAGGAGCCTAATGCCGATTTAGTTCTGAAGCTATGAACCACCATGGGCTGTATCTGGCGGCCATCTTTGGCCCCATCTTGGAATGGGACTTTTTTAAATCTTAGTGTTATATACGCTCCATAAATGAATTCTTTGGCCCTGAAAACCATATATTGGACCCCAAAATAACATCTCTATGTCTAATAGTTATGATGTTCTAACCCAGTATATCCCTTGGCGGCCATTTTAGTCGCAATCTTGGATTTGAAAACCATATGTTGGACACCAAAATAAATCACATATCTATGTCTAACAGTTCCGATGTACTGACCCAGTTTATCCCTTGGCGGCCATTTTGGTCTCAATCTTGGATTTTTAAAAGCCAAGTCGACGGATTATTACTCTATATGGTCTTGTGCAAAAAAAACCCCTATAAATGATTGTTACCAGATATTGGAAGGTTTGAGATAAAAACGGCCTCCTTCCACCGGACTATATTATATGAATGAGCATAATTCAATGATATATGACCTTGACCTTGACCGTAACTTTTTATACTTTCCCATCATATTTGGATTTCTCTTACCCCAAAACCCTAAAAACGATATATTATATGACAGTTTGTGCCACTTATTAGTTACCAAATACGTGAATATAATTTACAAAATATGTTTTTGCCAGTAACATCTAACTTTGACCTTAAAACTAAAACGTAACATATTATTTAGATTCCTTATATCTTAGAACCCTAAAAAAGAGGTATTATATGACAATTTGTGCCACTTATAAACTAAGTTAGCAAACCGCCCCATGTATATGGCGGCTATTTTGGACGCAATAGCAACCTCTGTAGAGCTGTCATGCAGATACTCTCTCTAACATGGTGTCATGCGTGATACTCTCTCTTACATGGTGTCCTGCTTTCTAATGAGCCATCAACAAGCGCATACGACGAACAGAAATTCACAGTTTTCGCATATTTACATATTCTAAAAGTGTTCATTTTTTTAAATATATATTTTATGAATAGCTGTTGTACCACCTTGCAAACGCATGTACGCATTGAAATTAATTTGGTGTGTTCATAAGGTGAAATAGACGGCTGCTCACGAAATATCGGCATGGAAATTGACACCTTTGTTGATTTTATTTCAACATGGATGAACCTGCCGCGTCAAAAAATCGTATGAGAATACATTATTGTCCAATACATCAAATCGATATCCCACTTTCTCAAATTTAATCCTCCAAATCTACGATATCCAGCAAAGTATTATCAGAAAGGGTCCTGCTTTCTAACCATCATTGAGCAAGTATGTCCTGCTTTTTAAGCGATCTGCTCATGATATAACTGTTGCAGTTAAGTATTGGCAATTTGAAAAAGGTTGTAAATTATCAATACATATATAATATACTGCAACAACTGCTGCGCACACGGGGCGGCAACCAGTATTGTGTAAAATACATACAAATTAAACTAAATATCACTGGGGTATAAACTAAACCGACTGGATCGTTGAGCACATGTTGTAGACCCATCCGCATGCGCATCATAGCTAACATCCTAAGGAATGGAGTCCGTCATAGGTAAATATTATGGATCATTGAAGCTAAACAACTTAGTCTACATGAATTTTCACGTTCGTGTGTGTATCCTTGTAACCTTTCAATATCAGTCACGTCCTAACTGTAGGCCTAACTAGGCATTATGCTTATGTTAAAACAATATGTGTGTAGGCTTATAGACTCCGGGTATAGACTACAACAGCCCCAAGCATATGCCTACCAATAGACCTACAGGGGAATGTACGCATGTAGGCTGTTAAATCAACCATATATTTATAATCAACATAACTGTTAAGAGAGGGGAGATATTCAACCTCCGGGGTGGGGGGGGGGGTGGCTGGATTATTTATCTGCGCATAATTTCAACTGGTCGTAGCTCGGTGGCACGCTGAAAATTTTAAATTTGATAAGGCCTAGTCTAGTTCTTGAGATATATTATTTATTTCATATAGAGCCTGCTGGAGGTTTATTTAAAAAATGCCCCCCCCCCCCCCAGGCGGTTGAATGGTGGCCCTATAGAAATGGAATTTTAGGCATATTATGTGGAACGCAGTGACGTCACCGGAATGACTATTCGGGGAAAACAATGTTATGTAAGACCCCCTCCCCATACTTCATTGTATTAGCGAGCTCAATGAAACATCGGAGGTTAAGGTTATTGAGTTTCACAGAATAGGCCTATACTACAGGTGGGCCTACCTGAGGCCCCTTATTTATACTTTGCTGGGGGTTACGAGTGTGTGATATTTATAGATTATGACTCCAGCGTCAGCAACACGTGTAGCCGAAGCCAACACATCCGCTGACACGAGAAATTCAGCGAACACTGTCGCAATACTGGGCCACAATCTAGACAGCTGGCATGACATTGAAGTTGACCCACTTTGACTTGCAAACGCCGCACGCATATATACGGAAGCGTTGAAACAAAATGACAAAAATATTTTTTATTTCGTTATAATGACAAATAAGTCATTAAATCGACTTTGACTAAGTCGTTATAACGACTTATAAGTCGTTGAATCGAATTAGTATATGTCCTTATAACGACTTATAAGTCGTTAAATAGACTGAGTATAAGTCGCTAAATCGACTTGGTATACTTATGTTGTTAAATCGACTTAGTATAAGTCGTTATATCTACTTCCAAGTCGTAAAATTAACTTACAATAAGTCGTTATAACGACTTATAAGTCGATTTAACGACTTATAAGTCGTTATGTCGTTATAACGACTTATCTTGAGTCGATTTAACGATTTACAGGTCGCTAAAACGATATTTTCTAAGTCGATTAAACGACTTATAAGTCGTTATAACGAGATAAAAAATGTTTTTTGTCGTTTTAGTGTTTAGTACATATAGGCTTACCGACAAAAAATCTATTATGCCCTATTCATCGATATATAGGGCCAAATACCAAAAACACATATTGGCCAAGATACGACGGGCCCATCAAAAATAGGCCTACACTATTATAGACTAAACCTATATAACCTAACTTAACCTATTTTGAAATCTGCAATTTAATAAAATTAAGTAGACTATTCTAAAATGTTATTTTATCACAGTTTACATATCCATTAGAACACATTAGTCTACTATTATGCAAAGCCAAAAGTCACTATCTGCTCACTTTTAGTATTAGCAGATACCGCCTGGCTTTGTACTGCAGAATAGAAGCCATCCCATGATACAGAACCTTTCTTTTCCACCAAGACTCGTGGATGCGTAATTTAACTTTGGCTCTTTTTGTAGCTCGTGATCATATACTCTGGCGCCATCATGCTGTAAACCATGCTAATGGTGTCAGCCTCTTCTGTCCGCGTTGAATGATTAATATAGATAGTAAGAATACTAGCCATTTTATACTTATTTGCCATATTAACTGTACCACTTTTCTCCTTATAAAGCAGAACACTTGCTCTTAGAAAGCAGGACATATCTCAAATAGAATTGTTAGAAAGCAGTACACTTTCTGATAATACTTTGCTGGATATCGTAGAGTTGGAGGATAATATTTGAGCAGGAAGTATTTTCAGACGATTTTTTGGCGCGGTAGGTTTATCCATGTTGAAAAAAAATCAACAAAAGTGTCCATTTTCATGCCGATATTTCGTGAGCAGCCGTCTATTTCACCTTATGAACACACCAAATCGATTTCAATTCGTACATGCGTTTGTAAGGTGGTACAACAGCTATTCATAAAATATATAATAAATTTTTTTTAACACTTTTAGCATATGTAAATATGCGAAAACTGTGAATTTCTGTTCGTCGTATGCGCTTGTTGATGGCTCATTAGAAAGCAGGACACCATGTTAGAGAGAGTATCACTGCGGTACTTCATGGGTAGGCCTACTGATCTGCTTCTCAAAGTGAGCCATGTGAGGAGTCAAAATCAACCAAAAACCTCATCGGGGTCTTTCTTGCAAGGTTGGGCTAATTTAGGCCCCTATGCCATTCAGTCTCCAGACTATTTCGTAATTTCTTTGTTTCGTAATTTTATAGTTTCGTACTTTCGCACTTCTGTTGTTTCGTACTTTCGTTCTTTCACATTTTCGCACTTTCGCAGTTTCGCAATTTCATTGTTTCGTACTTTCGCAGTTTCGTACTTTCGTTGTTTCGGACTTTCGTTTGCTGTTTCGTAATTTTGTTATTTCGCAGTTTGGTACTTTTCTTGTTTCGTACTTTCGTTATTTCATTGTGATGGACGCAGCGTTAGCCTCTTCACCAAGGCTCCGGCGTGAAAGAGGACAGCGCTAACCACTTCACCCGACCTCCAGAGTGATGGACAGCAGGTTGAACCTCTTCACCGGGGCTCTGGCGTGATGGACGGTAGCGCCAGGGTTCCAACGTTGTGATCGGCAGCGTTAACCTCTTCACCAGGGCTCCGGCGTGACAGACGTTAGCGTTAACCATCACACCAGGTTCACTGCTAAAACGTCAATCCCGGCGTGACAGACGGTAGCGTTAACCATCACACCAGGTTCTCTGCTAAAACGTCAATCCCGGCGTGACAGACGGTGACGTTAAAATTCACATCGGGGTGTCTGCTAAAAAGTAAATCCCTGCGCGACAGACGGTAGCGTTAACCATCACATCAGAGTTTGAAACAACAAAGTACGAAACAACGAAAGAGCGAAACAAAATAAGTACGAAATAATGGAAGTAGAAACAACTAAAGTACAAAACAACGAAATTTCGAAAAAAACGATAGAGCGAGATTGCGAAAGAACGAATGGGCGAAACAACGAAACTGCGAAACAACGAAAGAGCGGATTGCAAACAACGAGACGGCGAAAGAACGAAAGGGCCATGCAAGACTATGAAAGGGCGAGACGAAACTGCGAAAGGGCGATGCAAAACAACGAATGGGCGGAAGTGCGAGACTACGAAACAACGAAAGGGCGATGCGAAACAACTAAAGGACCATGCGAAAGAGTGAGATTTTAAACAGCGAAACGGCGAAAGTGCGAGATGGCCCTATCCTGACACCATAACATCCAGTATGTGATAAAATATTGAGAACCGGGATAAAGTGAATTAGATTTGTATTTATTGGATTTGTTATGAAAAAAAACGTTGCCCATGTATGCATGTTTCACTACAGAACAATGCATAAAAGATGTTAGTAAGATAATTTATACAATTATTTCAGACTAATATGAACATATGTTCATTCATTCATTCATTCATTCATTCATTCATTCATTCATTCATTCATTCATTCATTCATTCATTCATTCATTCATTCATTCATTCATTCATTCACTTATTCATTCATTCATTCATTTATTCATTCATTCATTCATTCATTCATTCATTCATTCCTTCATTCATTCATTCATTTATTCATTCATTTATTCATTTATTCATTTTCTCTCGTTCGTCCATTAGTTCTTCGCTCGTTCATCGTTTGTTCGTTCATTCATTCATTCAAACTTTTATTTATCCATTATTTCATTCCTTCATGTTTTCATTCATTTATTTTATTCATTCATTCATTTAATAATCAATGTCACTCACGTAATTCCTTGTTTGTTTGCTTGCTTATATACACATACATACGCCGGACCGGTGCATCTGTTGTAAAACTGTTATGTTATGCAACAACTAAATTATAATATACCGCAAACTAATTTTTAGAAAAAAAAATCAGTATAATGAAAAAATACAAGGTCTTAAGATATAAAGATATTATGGGTCTCGGACCAAGTATAGTATTCTATGACCAATGAAAGAGTGGCTCAGCCTGTCCAAGTGATATGCATGACGACTGACATTTGTCGGGAGGTTGTTACATTTGTCGTTGGTGATCATGATACTGCTGTGACATTTGTCGATAGCTGTGACATTTGTCGAGGCAAAGTTGCGACATTCGTCGTTAGCTCTGTGACATTTGTCGAGGCAAAGTTGTGCCATTTGTCGTTGGCTGTGACATTTGTCGAGACAATGTTGTGACATTTGTCGTTGGCTGTGACTTTTGTCGAGGGCTGTTGTGACATTTGTCGGGGCTGTGACATTTAGTGGGATTGTGACATTTGTCGGCACAACATCCGTGTATCTGCTAGTTGTGATAAACATCCAACTTCAAATACCTTTTCAACTTTTTCAATTATGGACGTACGGACATGTAATAAATATTACCATAAAACTTATTCAATGCTGAAAATAATGATATAAATTAGATAATGATAGCGCCTAAACTCGCAAAATTATTGATTTGAAAAAAAGGCAGGGTATAGCAGTCTATCATCATTGAGAATAAACGTAAACGGGGTACGCCGCCACGAGACGCCAAGCCGATGCCGCCATTGATGATGATAGCCCATAATTAGAACAACACTGCACAAATACTCGCGCCGACCATATTCACAGCCACTTGTATTACAGTGCCTCAGAGTGTAATACACGTGAAGATAATATATGTGCTAGTGCGTGCGTTGTCCGTATTGTCTGTTTAACTCCAATCTTGGTCAACATAGAAGACACCCGCCTCGTCTGTTTGCCATTTAATATTGCATTGAGAATACAGTGTTACATCCATAACATTTGTTTTTAAATTTTTATTTAGCAATGTATTATCCATTAATCCTAGAGTTTCGGGTTGAGTGTGTGACACATTAACATAGCCATAGCGTACACATGCAGTGTCAGCCTTAAAGAATCATTCAGCTTCAAAACGCGCATGCCTGGGACGGTCAAGTGTAGGCCAACAGTAGCCTATTGAGTACAGATTGACGGCATTAATATAGCCACTGAACTGATTACAAGATACTACTCAAACGAGACAATGATACGATGCTGTTTTAATGTTAGACCAACGTCTGCGACGCTGGCCCAGCATTGAACCAACATTAGATAAATGTACAATGTTTGAGAGAAAGTCCTCCTGCATGACAATACAAACTTGGGGGTCAAGCAGTTTCAAAATCCCCCAGTAATACAGTCAGTTTGTTTGCAAGTAGGCGACCAAGTAGGGGCAAAAGACAAGGGCTTTGAAATATTAATTCATAGATGTCGCTCAAGTATATATGAACTTGTGATTTGAGAACTTGCTCTTAATGAGGCTTTGGGTATGAAACGCATATTTAGTATTATTATGGAATAGGGCCTTGGCTTACCCACGGGCACTATTGCCTTCTGGGGGACCCTTGTCCCGCGAATTTTGACAGTTGACTACACCTTTAATGTATCACAGCTATTTTAAACACCTGATGTTGGCACCTGGATTAAGCAGGCTCTACTAGGCTGTACGTTGAGTTGTGTCAAAATGACGGCAGCTCGTCAGCATGGCTTACAGCATAAGTGATGACTGCTTGGTCATTGCACTGACTCAGTGATCATTGAGTCATACAGATTGATCAGCGTTTCAGCCATAAATATCGCGCCGCTGTTAAATATCACCCACGCGCTCTAAGATTAAAAAAGTAGCGTGGTATAGTCCAATGATCTCAGTACACATATATAATAAACCAGCCCCTACTGCGTCTCCCTACCTGGCAAGTTTTAGGGATAATAAGGTACATTGTCTTGCTGGCCCAGAATGGAAAACTAGGACTCAGTATTCAGCCTAGTCTTAGCTTTTGACGGGTCGACATCAATTGAAAGTAGCTGTCACAGTCAGTGTCACATGTTTTGTACTGCAAAGCATAGGCCTATATTGAAATGTGGAAAAAAACATTGCCACGATTCTTATAAAAACACAAGCCACTTCCAGTACTTCTAAATTACGTGTGTTACCGTAAGAACCGGCAATTAACACAGGCTGTCAACTGCGCTCATCAGACTGTTACAACGAAAATGGAGGTATTTAAAGGGTGCTGTCTTAAACATCAAATTCGGCCCATTTTACATTTTTTTCTGGAGTTTTTTTCACCCTTCTCAGATACGACTACCGCTTTGATGCGACTTTGGTTCTCTGGCAGTATGAAAGTCGTATCATAGGGGACTACTGTACTGTGCAAGCAAAAAAAAAGATCACTTTCGTTTTGTGGTGTCTTCCTATTTGCGCTTTAAATATAGCCAACTGACTGATTTTGAAATATAATGGCTTTTAATAACAGTTTTTCATCAGATGATTTTTGAAGAAAAAACGTGCCAGATATTACTTAGTGGGAAACCACACATGCTGCTAATTTTATGCAGCAGTGTAAGGGTTGATATTTCACTTTGTCCTTTTTCCATGTCAAATCGTCGCAATGAAAAAGTTAACTCATATATAAGGGGCATTGCTATGTTTCTGTATAACCGCGTGCATTTATTCACAATAACCACTGGGCCAAAAATAGCCCAGCATTGGGGCAATGAGTTGTGCTTGCGGGGTGATAGCTGATCAAAGGCATACCACATCTGTCTTTCTGTCTCTGTACAGTTGGTTCGATCCTGACCTAAAAATAGATCATTTCATCAATAATGGCGCTAAGAAAGTTTATAATATATCAATCTTGAATAGTTTGAGCTGAAAAGAACAAATATATATCTTGAATCCTGATATATTAACAATTTAAATAGATTTTGTTCACAGTCAGAAGTGAGAGGGTGGCAGTCCTCACGTATTACATAATCACAGTTAGCCTGGAGCCGGGTGTGTATCATGTGTATACACTGACATACACAGCCACAATTAACAAACACAGTAGCTGCTTACATTACATGTAAGCAGATACTGCCTTTCGAGTTTATAGCAGTATCAGGTCACTCACGGAAAGTGTGCTGGCCTTTCAGTATATGACTGACCCAGATATCGTGCATGAGATTAGTCAAGATGAGCCTGAGGTCTAGTTCAGCCTCATTGACATTGCACTGTATCAATGTCACGTGTCTGTCGTCCATGTTGAAATATCCAGAGATGTGAGTGACCTAGATGTTCTGTGTGTGATTGGTCAGAGAAGGCCATCTCGTTCAATGGTTTGCCTAATATGTAGATCACCAGCACTAAGAATTTTTTCACCACAATATTGGCTGTGGCGCTAGATGCTATTAAGACCAAGGGTTAGATTTTTAAAGGGAAGATATATCATTGCAAAATATTGCATCTGTATCATAATATAGTTGCTTTGGAAAGTAGAACATCTGCCAGCTTCCACCAGTTTCAAACTCTCATTGTGGCAATTTCTTAAGATTATATTGGACTAGTTTGATCCCAAGGTAAGCAATGTTTTCAGTAAAATCTATTGGCTGTCTACAGGGTATAAACTGATGGCTCAAACCACAGCTCAAAAATTGGTGACCACTAACTGTCGTAAAATTGACAACGGAAATCCTAATAATACGAAAAATACAGATATTTATGCTTATTCAGAAACAACGTTTTGTGTGCCTACTGTAGGCTATGGGATGACAGAAAACTGAACCTATGCGTTTTGCCATATTTGAGAAGATGTGAGTGATAGTCATTTGGGACACACATTATATGGACACAGTGCTCAGAATCCGTTTTGTGGACCATATTAAAACATTATTGGAATGAGTTCCAATAATGTAAAAATCACTTGCACATCCACATGTTGCTAGGAATGTGATGTTAAAATAAAAAAAATTAAACAAACTAATATTTCGAGTTTTTAGTGGTCATTTTGAATTTTGGTAGCAACTTTAAACAAGAACCCCGCGGTTCAGAGTAATATTTTGCATCAGACTGAAGTTCATATTTAAGCGATGTGGCATGTAAACCTGTAATCAAAACAAATATATATTTTCCGCCAATAACTACATTAGATTGCAAAACTTTCTTTAAAAAAATTAGATGCACAAGTGCAAGATTTTAGTTCACATGATAGCAGTATATTAAAATACCCTGCAAGCACTCCCAACCGGATGTAGTGACTTAATTGTTTTAAAATTGTATAATGAATATTATAACACAAATTTATATTATGTTTTTTTAAATAAATCGTGTGAAAAGATAATAATTATCACAGATATTATTCTATTCATAGGGTAACTACCAAGCCTCCATATGCAGGGTTTAACACGCTCCAATAAACGCAGCAAATTAAACTTGTATTTTACAATTGTTCTGCAATCATCAAACAGCAGACTACATGAAAATATAAGCAGCGCCAATATACAGTGCCGCACTGCAGACCCACACGAGATGTTGACCCAATGCTGTCTTAACTCATAGCAGTCTAAGTCCGAGCCCAGCTCGGACCTGGCGTTTATGACGCTGCAGTCTAGGTCCGAGCCCAGCTCGGACCTGGCAATAATGCTTAGCCATTCACCAAATGACATCACTTGCGCAACTATGAACCAAGTATGGGCAACCTAGAACATAAAGAGTTGACTTATCTGCATCACAACTGTCTCTGAAATAAAAATCGAACTCCAGGCTCAGATGAATAGGAGGCTTTTGGTATTTCCCAGATAAGTTGGGAATGTCAAACTTGGTGCATCTCAAAATTTGAAATCCATTATGCATCTCAGGGAATTTAGGCAGATTGCTAAATCCCATGTTAATAACTTCTTCACCCTATTAATTTATTTATAAAGACCTACTGACTGCTTCTCCGAACTATTTGTGATGTATTTTAATATATTTTGTGTGAATTGATATAATAGTGTACTCCTGAATCTCCGTGAATCACAAAAATACCATTTTTAAACAAAATTTCCAAAAAATTAACTACCTAATTAGCATATTCAAAATGGCTGTCCGTTGCCATGGCAACATCACATTAGCCGTTTAAATGAAGTGTTTTCTGGATATATATTGCATGTGTGTTCCTATGGTGTATGGGAAATACATAAGACATAATTCTAAATTTATATTAAAAGTAGGAGAATATGTCTCAAAATTACAAAAATTGCCAGACCACACAGACGTCCAATGTCAAAATGGCCAGACTGCTATGAGTTAATGCACGAGCTCTTTCAAACAAACCAAACAAAATAGAAATCGGATGAGAACTGAGGGAGAAGCATTTCTTGTGAATTGTGGACTGACGACGGACGACAGACGCAACATGATGGCATTTAGCTCATCTAGGCCTAATAAAGGCCGGATGAGCTAATAAAGCAAAATAAAAAGATACTAACATAAGTTTTTTATAAAAATTATCGATACTAGTATATCTGTATATCTACGTAGTTTGTTATGAAAATGATTTTATTTCAAATTAAAATATAAAAAGACATGATTCTTCATGATTATTTTTAATATTTAGTACAATGAGCGACAACTAGTTATGTCGTCCCCATGTCTTGAGATAGGCTATGTGGTTGGTCGCTCAGTGATCTGATGCACTGTCATGCCTTATGTGCTTATTGCGGACCGTCATAGCGGTAAATATAAAACAAACATATTTTGGAAACATACTTATGATTTGCTCTACAGTCAGCGTGGTAATATCCTGTAAATAATTTATTTAAACGTTCAACCAACGTTTGTTCATTTTTGGTCCACCGTCAGCAAAGTTGATGTTTCCAGCATAATAATAATCTGGTAAGTAAACATCCAGGGTGCAAATCGTCGCTCAATAGATGACAAATTTAACCTGTTAGTAAGTAAATCACAAAAAGTCATTTTGATCGTTTTTTTCGTGTTTTTTTTAGGATTTATGTGAATTTGTGAGACACTGCAATAAAAGACATATTTTCTCGGCTTGTTTGTTCTTTTTGTTCACTATTAGGCCTACCAAAGATTTACAAAAGATGTTCTTTGAATAACGCTGTTTATAATGGTATATGTTATATAAGTGATATTTTTTTGGTCAAATTAGTGTCTACACCTCCTAATTAGTATATAAACACAACTGCCGCGCTGCGCGCGGCATTGTATAAAGTCACCGTGACTATTACTGGTAGAAATGAAGACATCATTGTAGAATTAAAAACATTATTTGTTTTGAATAGTACTTTTATCACCTTTTCTGGGGATTCCCATCATTGGATTTCTCGCGATTACGAAAAATGGTGCCAGCATCTTGCTGACGAAATGACGGGCTCCCATTGACTCCCATTATAACATTGCCATACGACTAGCAACTCCGTTTTTTTTACACAGATGCCATTTTTTTAATAAATGCAAAAAATGAAAATAGGCTATGCCCACTGCCCTATGTTCAGAATAGACCACATCGCAAATTGATGTCAAAACGCGCTTTTCTAGCAAAATTCAAAATGGCCGCCATGAATCACTAAAGCTATCATATCTTCATCAATAATTGAGATAGAGACAATATTATTTCACCAAACCATATGTTTTGGGTATCATGGAATGCAATAAAACAAACAATACATTTACTTGACACCATAATCATGCAAAATTCAAAATGACCGAAATTCCTGATATCTAATTATTGACAACCATGTCAAAAAATAGAAATACGGGAATTTCGTCTCTATATCTAGTCTAACTGGTGAATGCGCAGCAGAAAAATTATAAAACTGTTGCAGTTCTAGTCTATGGACATGTTTACATCATATGGTCATATTAAGAAGCCAAAATGAAATCACCGATTTTTTGATGATTTTAGCGTGGGTCAGTCCCTTTAATATACCTTTTTATACATCATATTGAACAATATAGCTAACTTGTATTCTTTTGTGTATTTCAAATATTGGAAATATTATTATAAGTATATCTAACATCCGAAATAGTACACCACTGTGTGTATTCGTAGGGTTACCACGTTCACAAACAGCTTCTATATTGTAAACACAATATGATTTTATTTGATATTGGAATACCTTTCTCTAAAAACACGAGATTTTTCAAAAACAATTAAAACGCAAGCAAAAACAAGTGGTATTTTAAAACGTGTGTGATGCAATATCGCCATAATCACTGTCTGACTTCCCCAGTTCAAAAATACATGATATTATTTGACAAATTAGATATTTTGTTCAATGATCTATGTGAAGATAATAATATATATTGGATATTAAGCACTATCATATGGGCAAACACACATGTGTTTATATAACATAATGAGCCGTTAATATTGAAGTAATGTGAGGATTTTTCATAGGCCACCTAGATAGAGTAACCAAATGACAGCGTAACCCTACAAACAAAGCTGTGCAGCTTGTTGCTGAAAACACTTTATGTCATCCAATTGTTTTTTTAATTTGGCTGGCAAAGTAATGTTAATTATCGATACAAATCGTTCATAACAAAACAATTATGTTAATTAATAGCCTTATTTTCAATAAAATATAAATTTGTAACCCTACGAATACACTATTAAAACCTATGAGAAAAACGTTTAAATGGACAAATGATATGAAATCATGATTTTATGCAAAATGCTTCATGAACATATTAATATTCAACTGATATTTCCACTCTAAGCCTTGAATTGAAATAATTATTATATGTGACCTGTCTTGTTTTGTATAATTTCTGAAAATTGCTTAATTGCAGCAGAGTGAAAATTGGCTACAAATCATTATGCACAGTATAACATTTCCGCAACTGTTATTAATCTGTTCTAAACATCACCACCTAATTGTTACCACTTGAACTGCTGTACTCTTTGCCACCAGAGTTTTTAATTATATTATGACCTTTACATATTACATATACATTCGTAGGGTTACTCTGGTTTTCAATAATGAACATGAACTCCATTCCTGTTGCAACTATTATATATTAAGAGCTCGCATATATTTTTTTGTGACAGTTCCACTTTTCTGCAATATAAACTCAAGCATTCAGGACTATGTCCAATTAATTGTCAATACACTTTTGAGTGACAAACTCAGCAAATTTGTATATCATCGAATATTCAAAATGATTTGTTTGTGAGTTCACATTGCCATGACTTTGCCATGGGTTGCAGAATAGATACTAACTCCGAAAAATATATATACAAAACTTAATATTTGGGCTTGACGTTGAGATGTGATTGCCCTTATCTGATCTTGGGGTTTTCCAATGTAAAGTTTTGCTCAAATAGTACTACATTTTGCATGTTGTACCGTTCACTTGTCATGCAATTAACGTATAGACCTATTCCTCAATACATACGTTCACAACTAAATTAGAGCTGGATAAGAAGGTGTTATAGGGTAAATAACATGTTATTGTTTCATTCTGCATTTTATTATTCTCTTCCTCTAATTAGGTTAAAATATTGTAGAGTTATATGGTAATAAAGTACATTATACACTTTAAATTATAAATGTAATATAAAATGAAATGACATTACTCCACGACATTGCCACGACACCTTAATAACCTGAAAAGTCAAAAGGCATTTTGCTGTCCATGCAGGTCCCATGGATTGACTTTAACCGAAAACTCTTAGGGGCAAGCCCCCAACACATTTTGGTCAGGAAAAGTCAGTGAAAGTCATGCTTTTTCTAAATTTTGCAGCAGCCCTTAATAATGTCTAAGATTTAAATAACTTTTTCGTTACGATGATCTGATTGTGATAATTCATTAGCCTTGAGGTCACAAACAGAAGATTTGTTTAAATGAGATATTGACTTACAAGAAGTATAATTATCATGTCATATCAGATATTTAATTATATAATATAAGTTAAAAATAAATATTTTATCTTTGTGTGGTTTGCACTGTTTAAAAATTAACAAACGTCAATTATTCCAAATAGTAGGATAATAACAGCGCGACATTATCCCCTAAATATAGGAGGAGGGCTTCCTTCTCTCATGATATCAGCAAAAAGGGGGGTAAAAATATGTTCACTCATGTATAACCTAGTGCAGGTGAGGGGGGCGTCTTAACTTTTACCAAATGCATTATTATTCACAAAAAACAGCTCCACTTTTTAGATCCTAGAGCTGCAACTGAAACATACGTGACTAATGAAACCAAGCTGTTTCAAGTACGTACTTGCTTCGGTCTTTGTGATGATTAAATTTTATTTTCAGAAATGTGTTCATGACAGCAATTCTTAGCTCTGAGAATGAATGAATGAGCATCGGGACATTGATTATGCGGACATACAGACTACACTAAATCAGGATTACCCCCCACCAACAGATAAATCTGATGGCACTGCCGTCAAGACCCACGACATAAAATTAGAGTCCTGGCAGTCTGAAAGCAAGCACTCTACTTCTCGTTCACAAATGCTCCCCACAATACTGAATTCTTGAGTTTGTGAGAGGCATACATTTTTAAACCATCATACTAGAGCGGGAGATGAGCCTATTATACATGTATTGTTTGACGTGACAGTCCAACAACATTCACCACTACACCGGCAGGGCCACCGCTTCATGCTTTAGTGTGCTTTTTTGGGGATGGAACATAACATTCAGCATAATCGTTTTTATCTGATGTAGAATTTCAGACACGATCCTGATTTCTAAAGCGAGACAAGTTAAAGACGGTGCCATTGTATTCTCTGGTAACAAAAAATCGAGCCTTCGTCTGAAATATTGAGGAAGATATGATAAATTTAGTGATGGTGTTATGGCGGCCATTTTGAATGATACATGTAATGATGTCGCGTAGAGGTATCCTGTGTCTATCGCATCCCTTGATACCGAAAACTTGTGGTTTTGTGAGATAATCTCGTGTCTCTCATTTATTGACGAACACATGCTAACCTCAGTGATTTCGTGGCAGCCATTTTAAATTTTGCATAAATGCATCGTTTGTTTTATTGTATCCCTTGATACCGCAAACATATGGTTTGGTGAAATAATCTTGTCTCTATCTCAGTTATTGATTAAGATATGATAACTTTAGTGATTTAATGGCAGCCAGTTTGAATTTTGCCTGCTAAGAGGATTTTGACACCCATTTGCGAAACTCCATCGAACTTTTTCTTATTCTGTGGTCTATACTGAACATTTTTATATAGGTGGCATATTTTAACCACCAGGATTCCCACAAAAATCTGACAAGTGAATTCAAGGACTTTTCAAGGACTTTCTAAGCACTAAATGTATGTTTTCCAGGACTTAAATGGCGCTATCTTCAGTCATATAAACTAGCTAGTAAGGGAGCCACCATTCAGTTCCTTAAAAAAATCCTGTCCACAAAATTAGATAAAAAACTAGCTTCAGTATTGATGGTTAAGGAGCCCAGCGCGTTTCCACAAATTGAAAGAGTCGCTTGATTATGCCAAGCGAAGCGAAGCTCCAAAAAAATTTCAGGACCAATACATATTTATTTACAACATATCAACGTATATACATAAACATACCCCGGTATACATACATATACAACGTATCACAAAAATTTGGTCTGAAAATATTTACTTCAAAATGAGCTCCAGCCAACCCCCGCTTGGTAATTGAATCCCCTAAGACAAAAAGAAGTACTGAACTGATGATTTCTGATGGGCCGTCTGTTTCATCAAAGATTTAATAAATTCCATCTTATAATTTTAGTTATTCTTATGGCTCCTTTCAGAATTCCAGTTTTTCAAGGACCTGTATATTGCAGAAAACACGAAGAAAAATAGCAAACAGGTCCCTGGAAGACTGCCATAAAAAAAAAATTCCATGGACCAAAGGAATTCCAGGACTTTTCCAGGACATTTTTATCAAAATTCCACTGTTCCAGGACAATCTGAAACATTGTGTTTTTCCAGAAATTTTCCAGGACAGCCATAATTTTCCAGGACAAGTGGGAACCTTGAACAACTGAATTCCCACGGGATTACACATGCTCCTGCACTACTAATACAGTGGCGTCAGAACCGGGGAGGCAAGGGGGCCGTCGTTGACAGTTTTTCGTCACATAAAAAAATCTTTAGTTGACTTTTCCAGCTCTATACTTTGACATAGGCCCTATGTTTGAAAAAGTCGCTGTAAAGTAAGCATAAATAACAAAGAAATCTTTCGATTCCTTATCCACGCTTTGGCGTGGGGCTATATATCATACTAATAGTAACATGTCAACTGACCTCTTCGATGATGTTTCAATTAGTAACAACATTTTGCAAATGCAACACAAAAATATTTTTTTTTACTAACTTTTCGTGACCAAAATGGAAATTTTCTATGACCCAAATCGGGTGTGAAATAAGCGAAAATCAGAGGCAAATCCAGGATCTGAAGAAAGAAAAGCTGGGGGGGGGGGGGTTAAATTTAAGTCAAGTTAGGTGACTTATGACAAAAAAATAATGCCTAAATTTTTAAAGGTAGTGTTTTTGTCCTGACAATTCAGTTTTTTTTAGAAAAATTCCTTATTTATATTTAATAAAGTGGAGCGAAAAGGAGTGCAAATAGTCTTAAGCAAGCACAACTACTCGCTGTCCGAAAAAAAATCAACTAGTTATAATGATATTTTTCTTCCAAACTCAAGACAAACTAATATTTTAAGAAAATTAAGATTTCAGATTTTTTTCAAGACTAGTTTTAGAACAAATGGTCTCCTTACTATAATTAGGGCAATTCATGCAGTTTTGTTGTGGATGGTGGGATGGGCCGAAGTGTGTTCTGGTATTTTATCTTTTTTTCTTGCATGAATAACGCTTTAAAATGAATCTGAAAAGCTCTCAGACACCACTGAATGACAAAAAAAAATCGCGGGGGCGCTAACATGCTTTTAAACTGAAGTTAGCTGAGCTCGCACTTAAAGGTGATCTATCACCCCTTATATAGTATGAATAATTTTGTGACAAATAAATCAAAGTTGCCACAGGATGGGGCACAAGTGTTTCCTTATATGGGGTGATTGGCTATCATGTGACCTTCTGAGAGGGTCACATGATAGCCAATCACCCCATATAAGGACATAATTATTCATACCATATAAGGGGTGATAGATCACCTTTAAGTTGCACAAATGTACTTTGCCCCCCACCCCCCCCCCTCCTCCGCTTTCAAAATAATCCGACGTCACTGTGCGATAGTTTGAAACATTGTTTATGTAGTGTATGTAATTATTTCGAAAAGTATATATGTTAGGCCTACTCTATGTTCCTAATTTATTATCTCCACATTCGTAAGATCAGAAATACATAACCAGAAATGGCTAACTCTTTTCAGTTGATGTTGGCCATCAGTCGACATAATTCCTTCTAACTCAAAAACTATTTCACCTATAGGGCGGGGGCCCTAGGGTAGTGGTTAGCACCGCTGCCTTTCACGCCAGAGTTCGGTTCCCGGTCTCGGCGGTTTGAAAGAAACAAAAATGTTTCTTCCCCATCCACGTGTCAAAGTCAGTATTGTGGGGAGCCTCCGTGACCGAGAGGTAGCGTGCTTGGTCTCAGACCGCCAGGGCTCGAATTTCGAATCCTGTGTCTGGAGGACAGTGTCATCTCACCATCCTCAGGAGGTTCTCCTGGCCCAATTTAGCCTATATGTGCACAAAAGTGGCCTAAAGCCCAAATCATTTCATTTCACCTATAAATTTGGTATTTGGTGTCATTAGAAAGAGTGAGTATTTATCTTTAACTTGCCGCTGCTACATCATATTGCATGGCAGCTGCTAGATGGTAATTTACACCATATTTCACCATGGAACTGCCATATCACATGTATGTCCCGCCTGTTTACTTGATGGGATGGTCCTGCGGTGCTTCTGTACCTTATTTACATATTGTTCAAACGATGGGTACGTGGCATCTGCATGTAGTATCACATCATTGTTATTTGTTTTTCTGAACAGAAATGTTGTGCACAAAATGTCATCATCCGCGACAGGCTACACAAATTCACACATATTCAATGGTGGACTGCTCGTGTCGTTTTATTGCAAAATATTAAAAAAAAAGTATATATAATGCTTTGAAATACATTTCATATTTCATTATAAGTTATCATAACAAAACATTGATCATTGATAACTGATACCATGTCTTCACTAATGTCATATCTAGTTTACTAATCGGCAATTAACTATACTTGAATCGTATAATATTATGTCGGTTTAATGTTGAGCCAGTCAAATCAAATCAAATTATATTGATTTAAAATCGTTTTTTTTATATCAATACAAACATTAGCGAAAGGCTATTCTCCCGATTTGTAGTTTAAAAATCAACAATATTATACAATAAAACATATTCAAGTATTTGACGGTAGACCAGCATTGTTTTGATGTATCGTGTTTACTGAATTGTTGTTCTGCGAAAGCATTCTCAGTCACTTTCACACTTCCGTCAATCATAACATGATTAATGTTATCACATAATATGGTGATGTTATTATATTCAATATAAATTGAAAGTTTTTCATAAGATTTTGGGTGTTTATTCCATGTATATTTTCCAAAATAAAAAAATGTGTGATTTAAAACTACAATGTACTAGAATGGCATAGTATATGACATGGTGGGCCATACAGTTTGACTGCACAACATGTGGACATACTTTTCTTGTATTGGTCACGGTGATAAAAATACATAAAAAGTCCAATTCTGAGAGCACAAATGAGTGGGACGGGGGCAACCCTCCTATTTGAATATAAAGTTTTATTGGATGGTTGTATAATTGAATCAACCTGGTATGTTACTGCTTCTTGGTGGCGATGGACCTAAACGGAAATTGACTGGTTCTACCATTTGAGACAAAATCCAAATACACGAGTACGTAACTTAGAGGCTACTAACAGTACATGTATATAAATGTACAAACCACATTACGTGGCATTAGTAGTTAGTAAATAAACAAGAGGCCCAGGGGCAAAGCTTGCGTCTCCACCCGCCCCACATAGATTTAACAACCACAATACATTACAGAGAAATACAGTACTGTCACATTTTTTTAAATATAAACCCCGCAAAAATGTGATGTCAGAATCACACCAAAATGTAATCAACATACGTCCAGGGTAAGTTGCTTCCTTGGAACTAATCAGTGAAGTAGCACTTGAGAGTAACATGTGATTCGTTGGCCATCTTGAATTTTGTTGAAAAAACAATTCTCCTGACAATTTTCACAGGGCCAGTGAACATACCCAAAAGATAAAATTTGAGCTGTATAACTATATTATCAAATTTTCATAATAGCCAGAATGGGCAAAGCTGAAATATCAGCTAAATCTTAAAACGTAAAAATATAAGTTTTTATTATCATAATCCCACCAAAAACTAATCAGCACACAACCAGGGTAGGGGTTCTTCATTTGAACCAAGCATAATACAAATCCATGAAGCAGTTCAAGCTCTAAAGAGTGACATAGGATTTTGGTGGCCATCTTAGATTTTGTTGAAGAAGCCGAAAAACACCAACAAAAATTACAAATTTCTTAGGGCCAATATGCATACTGCAAATATTTGAAAATAATCCGGGCAGGGGTGTATAGTTAAATTAACAAATATTGATGATAGCCAAAATGAACAAAACTAGAATATCAGCAAAAAATCTGGAACGTCATATTATCAGAATCATACCGAACACTAATCCGCACTTGTGCAGGGTAAGGTCTTATGGCGTGTGGGATGTTGTCGTAGTTACCAATACGGCGAATTGAAGCTTACACCGAGGTTCCGTTATGGGTCATAACGGCCGACGAAGGACTCCTCCCAATCTTGCCATCAAACTCAAATAACTTCCTTCTCCGTCCGATCAACGGTATTAAATAAACTAGGAAACTGTCTTCTCTCTTGTCATGTTTAATTGATTAACATGCCATAACAACAATGCACAACCATCCGCGCACGGCATGTCTCTATGGACTTGGCGAGAGCGAGCTGCGGCACGTCCGCAGTCGCTGAGTATCACGCTTCAAGTGAGGGAAAAATACCACGGGCCGCACCACGCTGCTCTGCGTGCACACGTCACCACAGTATGACAACGAGGCGGTCATCTCCGTCAGGCTGCGTCCAGGAATCTGGGGATGACTGCCACATTGATTAAGCGATGTCAGGATCCTACATTACCCCCGGCTGAGTGACAACGTAGGACCAAACTGACGTGTAGGAGACTGCTTCGTGCAAGTAGCGGGGTTGTCAATTATGTAACCTCTTATACTAAGCATATTATTCTTTAAAAAAAATATAGCGGGTGCGGTTACATTGTGGGTGGTTGAAAGCGCAGCATTATACGTGAATTGTCCGATCCTCTTAGCTCCAACTGTCCTTGATATATTATTCACGTGCTGCCATCTGCTATCAACCCATTCATTTAATTAACAGAATTGCTATTAATGCTTTAGCAATGAACTTGCTAAAAGAAAATGTCTTTACATTTACATATCTGTACACAATTCTGCCAGGCCTGGCATATTCATTTACAATTTAACAACATTATGATTACGAGGTATGCGGTTGGGCCCGCCATAGACGTCATTGGGCGCGACTATGGCGTGTGTCTGGATTGTGCGTCCGACTCTAGTTTTTCGCACTGTTTGGTCGGTCGAAATTTTTTCGCGATTAGCGTTATTCGCATGTTTGCTTTTTGTCGAGTCGATTGCGGCGTCAGCAGCACCCGGGGTTTTACCCCGTAGATGTAAAGGTATGCGGGAATACGTTCGTAAACCACCGCCGTTCCCGTTAGCGCGGGACGCGGCAGGGGCTCGCGAATGCGGCGCTACATAAGCATTGTCTCTGTTGGACAAGTTTACTTGAACATCTATTTGCTTTGGGACTGTGGCCGATTTTTGATTGCTTCTGACTGCCGTCGACTTTTTTGTGTTTACTCTCGTCCCGTTGGACGTCGGAGTGTCCGCACTACCAGGTCTAGGTGGACCCTGTGGATTCCTACTAGATACCCTGGTAGCCGTCGACTTCCGTGAGTTGCTTGGCGTTTTACGCTGTGTTGTCGTACCTGTTGTAGGCTCGCACTCCATGTGAGCGGGTTTAACGCGATCTAAGGAGACCGTCTCAACCTTGCCTTTAACTAGGATTTTCATAACTCTGCCGCTCCTCGCGATGACCTTGTATGGTCCGTCGTAAGGGGCGGTCAGAGGCGGTGCAATTGCGATTCTGCGCAAGAATACATGAGTACATGTAGCGATTTCCTTGAATTGGAAAATGTTGTGTTGTTGTGTGTCACGTGGCTGACATAGACGGAGACGCGACATGGCTACGCGTAGCTTGTCTGAATAATTCTCCAAATCGGTGTTAGCGTCGACGTTGTACTGTTTAGTAAACTCTCCTGGGAGTCTAAGGGTTGTCCCGTAAATCATCTCAGCAGCTGACCTGCCCAGTCTCTCTTTCACGGCTGAACGAACGCCTAACAGTACGGCCAGTAACGTGATAGTCCACGGATTCGGTGACTCGTGCGCCATAATGGCGGCTTTCAATTGACGGTGGAAACGCTCGACCATGCCATTCGACTGAGGGTGATAACTCGTGGTACGATTCCGAATAATCCCGAATTGGTTACATAAACTATCCCACAATTTGGACTCGAATTGAGCGCCCCTATCAGTGGTGATAGTGGCCGGGGTACCATAACGTGCTATCCACCCGCTGAAGAAGGCATCGGCGACCGTTTCAGCTCTAATATCTACCATAGGTATAGCTTCGGGCCAACGTGTAAAACGGTCGACACAAGTCAGTAGATATCTAAAACCATCAGCATAAGGTAAAGGTCCGACTATGTCCACGTGGACATGATCGAATCGCTCGGTAGGTTCAGTGAACTTTCCGAAAACAGGAGTGTTATGACGTGAAACTTTAGCGGTCTGGCAACCCTTACAGGTACGACACCATCTAGCAATATCTATGTTCATGCCGTGCCATACAAATCCGGTATTAATCAAAGGTCTGGTGGCTCTATGCGATGGATGGCCTAAACCGTGTAAGTTTGAAAAAACTTTTCGGCGAAATTTCGCAGTAAGGTACGGCCGGTTGTGTCCCGTGGACACATCACACCAGATCAATTGATTATCAAATGATTTCAATAGTTTGAAATTCATAGTTGACGTATTCGAATGTCTCAAACGTGTGAATTCCGCGTCATTAGCTTGATCGAGACTTAACGCTTTATAGTCTATCACTGGGCCATCGTGTATTGCTGACACTGATGGTCGTGACAGCGCATCAGCGACGAAATTTGTCTCTCCTTTTACATATCTAATATCGGTAGTGAATTCAGCAATGAACGCTAATTGACGTGTTTGTCGTAGGGATGCGCGCTCAGTGACGGATGACATTACGAATGTTAACGGTTTATGATCGGTATTAACGAAAAAATTTCGTCCTTCCAAATTGTGTCTGAAATGTTTAATTGTAGCGTATACTGCCAAAAGTTCACGATCGAACGCGCTATAACGTGTCTCTGCTGGGTTCAGCTTCTTGCTGAAAAACGAAAGCGGCTGCCACATACCGTTTAAAAATTGCTGCAAAACGCCACCGACGGCGACATCACTAGCGTCACACGTGATGTTAAGCTGAGCCGTCGAATCTGGGTGCACCAGAAGCGTAGCGTTTGCCAGTATCTGCTTCGACTCAGAAAATGCTGACTCTGCTTCTGCATTCCACTTCAAATCGAAATTTGATTTCGGTGACAATCTGGTATGGCCTTCGTTGGCAGCAGTCAGTAAATTATTAAGTGGCGTCAGCTTGTCGGCGCAATGCGGTATGAAACGGTGGTAATAATTTACCATTCCCAGATACCTACGCAATGCTCGTTGCTTTTCGGGTTTAATGAAATTAACGATCGCGTCAAAGGCGCTAGGTAACGGCGAAATTCCTTCGGCGCAAACGTGATGACCTAAGAAACTTAATTCAGACGTTCCGAACTGACACTTTTCAGGACCAATGATGATTCCGTACTCCGATAGTCGAGCAAAAAGAATTCGTAGATGTTTCTTGTGCGTTTTGTGATCTGGGCTGGTTACCAGTAGGTCATCCAAATAAACAAAAACGAAATCAAGTCCGCGTGTCACGTGGTCTATAAATCGCTGAAACGTTTGACCTGAATTTCTCAGACCAAATGGGGTTCTAGTGAAATTAAACAAGCCAAAAGGTGTAGTAACCGCGGTCTTGTGTACGTCGGACGGTTCCACCGGAATTTGGTAATAAGCCCTGACTAAGTCTATCTTCGAGAAAATTTTCGATCCAGCTAACCGCTGCATAAAATCTTGAATATGCGGAATCGGATAACGGTCCGGTACGGTCTGTGCATTCAAACTACGGTAGTCCCCACATGGTCTCCAATCGCCGTTTTTCTTTGGCACCATGTGAAGCGCTGAGGACCACTCGCTGTCGCTGGGTTCAATGACCCCTAATTTAATCATATCATCAAATTCGCGTTTAGCGGTAACCAACTTATCGGGAGCCAAACATCTTGGTCGAGCAAAAACCGGGTGACCTTTAGTCACAATCTTATGAGTTATGCCATGTTTGACAGGCTCACCCTTTGTCGTAGGGCGTGTCAGTTCCGGGAACTGGCCGAGGAGTTTAGTATATTCGTTTTGAACTGTATCGACTCTGTTCAATGACAGAGGTTTAATCGAAGATAATGAAGCGGCAATGGCTAAGTCTGTACGCATGTCTCGAAGACATCTGCTTCTCAAGTCTACGAGCAAATTGTAGTGGATTAAAAAATCAGCCCCGATTATGGGTTGCTGTACGTCTGCCACTATGAACGTCCACGGATATTCGCGCTTCAAACCGACGTCGACGACGCGTTTACAATTGCCACCAGGGGGAGACTGTCAGCGCCCGAAATCCCGTTAGCGCAAGATTTTGGCAAAACACTGACAGCTGCACCCGTGAAGATCAAATATCTGCATTTGTGTCCTTAATCTGCGACATATAATAACTTAGAGTGAGATAACTGTGGAGAACTAGCGTCCGCGGAGTCATGTCGCGTCTCAGTTATACCGCCAGATGCAAGAGTCGCAATCTTGCTCTGGCTTAGCAGTTTAAAGAAAATGCGCAGGGGCGTCTGCACGTGCGTGCCTTGTCACCGAAAGTCTGGTGAAAATAGCAGACAGGTGCATCAGCCGGATTCGAAGTCTTAACGGCGTCATTTCTCTGTGTGTTCGGCGGCGGAACGAAAGGTCGAGCGGTTGTTTGCGAATTCGTCGGCGGAGCGGAAGGTCGAGCATTATTTTAAACGTCTCTATATTGGCTATGTTGATTACCAATGAAACCTGAGGCCTGTACATTAGGGACAAATGCAGGCGCGTGAGCTTAGTTATTAGCTCGTCCACGTCCTTTATTCCGTTTCCTCTCAGAAGTTGTTACTGTCTCTAATTTCTTGATGCGTTTGGATAGATCTTCTAACAAACCAACTAATTTGCTGGTCTCGTCGACTTTGATTTCTGCGACCCCCGGCTTACTCTCTTCAACGTCTTGTTCTGCAGCTAGTGCCCTGTCAGCCAAAACGGCCAAACTCTCAAGGGAGGCACTGTCGGGTTGCGTCGCCAAATGGGCTCTGATGGAAGCGGGCATCTGTCTTATGAACGCTTGTCGAATCACCGCCTTTCCAACAACAGCTTTGGTGCCGAAACCTGCAGTCTTCTGCAGACGTCTCAGGAACCGCGAGGGAATGTCGCTTCCAATCTTCTCGCCAGAGATAACTTTATTAACCCTCTCAGGTGTTGTCAGTCCTCGCCTCTCAATTAGTATGGCTTTCAGGCTGTCATATTTATTTGACCTGAAAGGCTGCAGCAATACGTCTCTCACGTCTGATGCTATCTCCCCAGAAAGTGCAGCGCAGGTTAGGCTATAACGCTCGTCGTCATCTTCGATCTGGTGGAGGGCGAATTGCGTCTCGATTTGATTAAACCAGAGCTCCACATCAGAGGCGTAGAATGTTGCAATTCTAAATTTGGGCAGGTTCGTAGCTCGTTTCTGCGGCTGTCTACCAAGCGGTGAAGAACTCCGTGACGAGTCACTCCTCGAGTGGGAATGCAAACGTTTATCACGAGTAATCCGGGCAAAATCGGCTTTAAGGCGTTGATATTCCTCATCAGCTGCTCGGAATTGAACCTCATTGTCTTCACTGTCAGGATGATAGCTATCTTTTGGTCTAGCACCCGCCACCTTCTAGAGGCGATGACATGAATCCTTCGCTGTCGTACTGCTTAGACATGATGAAGTAGTGTTTGTGAAATTATTTAATTAATGAAGCACCTGGGGTAGCTGGCCTATTGGCTCTGTGCCTACCCCAAATGTGTTTAAAATGGCATGTCGTATTAACACATGCCAACTATTTTTGACGCGCCGTGCGCGGACAGGTTGTGCAATGCCGTAAAAATCAGATGAAATATGTCTGTAATATGTTGAAGTTAGAAGTGTAGACTTTAGCAAATGTTCATGCTATGTCGCATGGTGCGAGAAACGGGGGTTGCAGATTAGTTGCAGAAATATATGTCGTTAAAATTTCGCCTAAGTGCTGTTCACAAATTCACAAAAGGTATTTATTAATTAAAATGAAAACTGTAGGTCCATATGAGACATAAAACGTTTTCACTGAGTCACATACATGCAAAATGGTAGCGTGAAAACCGTAGGTCGCAGTGGTACATAAAAACAATATGCCAGATATAACTGTGATAAGCTATGCTAAGCTATTATAATAGTTTTTGTAAATCGACCTGGGTGAAAAAATTTTTTTCACACAAGTCGAAAAACACATTCAAATATTTGTAATGTTTCGCGATAGCGCAACTGTCAAATCGAATATTTCTGTATTTATATAAAAATTTAAGCTTCAGAAATAACTATTATGAGAAAATTTCGTTCTCAAACTGATAGACTAAATGTGACTGCGAAGAAAAACAGTGACATTTGTGATTTAAGAAAAATATCTAGAACGTGACAGACAGTAGTCTATGTTGATAAATGATAAATTGTATCATTTCGCTGAAAAATGATATCTGTGATGAACATTCCACGTTTTTTTTTTATAATGGTACGTTCATCACCGATGGCGGTTGGTTTATGTCGCTTGTGTTGGGTGTGTGTGTGTATGATCGGCGCTCACAGCCTGTACGGCAGGTAGCGTGTGGCTTATAGTCTGTAACGGTAAGCTTTGAGGGATGCGTACATAGTATACAGTCAGCATCCCTGTTTCGCCTCACATTAGCATATTCATCAGCTACTGCGTGCCCTAATAAGGCGCTGAATAGCCTAGCACGATTACAAACACCAAAAGCGTTTCAAAGTGAACAAGACTACATAAGTCCAGGAGCTCCCGCGACGAATTAGAATTTGATTTAAGCAATTTTGTGTAGGGTATTAATGTAGTCCTAGGCTAGGTCAAAAATCAAGACGCAAGACAACTAGCTCAGTCTAAGAGTAAGATAAGAACTAGACAGTCTGTCAGAGATTGCAAACCTCCATTGAAATTAATGATCCTAATCAGTATCCCAGTAATGGTCTACCTATCTGGCACGGTTTACCCGATATCAGGCCAATCGAGGTAACTAATAGCTGATTTATGGTCATTTTGAATTTGATATAAACTAGTTAAAAACTTAGGGTGCATCCTCCCCCGAAACCTCAAATTTTGTTTTATAGTAATGGACTAACATCTAACACAGTTTGCAAAATATTGGGCATGTGAAAGTAAATAATGGCCGATAGGGGGCCATTTTGAATTTGATCGAGTCAGAATTTTTCAAGATGCATCCTCAGCTGAAATCTTACATTTCATTATATAGTGATCGCCTAGCTATCTAGCACGGTTTACCAAATATCGGCCATGTAAAAGTGAATAATGGCCTAAAGGCGGCCATTTTGAATTTGATCAAGTCGAAATTTTCCAAGATGCATCCTCAGCTGAAATCTCACATTTCATTCTATAGTAATGTTCTAGCCATCTAGCACGGTTTACCAAATATCGCCCATGTGAAAGTGAATAATGGCCGATAGGAGGCCATTTTGAATTTGATCAAGTCAAAATTTTTCAAGATGCATCCTCTCCTGAAATCACACATTTTGTTTTATAGTAATGGTATAGCCATCTAGTACGGTTACCAAATAACAGCTATGTGAAAGTGAATAATGGCCTATAGGCGGCCATTTTGAATTTGATTGAGTCAATTTTTTTCAAGATGCATCCTCTCTTGTAATCTCACATTTTGTTTTATAGTAATGATCCAGCTATCTAACACGGTTTACCAAATATCAGCAATGTGAAAGTAAATAGTGGCCGATAGGCGGCCTTTTTGAATTCGATTGAGTCGAAAGTTTTTAAAAGGCATCCTCTCCCGAAACGTCACATTTTGTTTTATAGTAATGGTCTAGCTATCTAGCACGGTTTACCTGATATCAGGCCTATCGAGGTAAATAATGCTGATTGTCGGCCATTTTGAATTCGTAAGTTAAAAATTTTCAGGGTGCATCCTCCCCAGAAAACTCACACTTTGTTTTATAGTAATCAGGTAATGGTCTAGCCATCTAGCACGGTTTACCAAATATCAGCCATGTGAAAATGAATAATGGTCGAAAAGGCGGCCATTTTAAATTTGATCAAGTCAATTTTTTTCAAGATGCATCCTCATCTGAAATCTCACATTTTGTTTTACAGTAATGGTCTAGCCATCTAGCTCGGTTGACCAAATAACGGCCATGTGAAAGTGAATAATGGCCGATAAGCGGCCATTTTGAATTTTATCAAGTCAAATTTTTTCAAGATGCATCCTCTCCTGAAATCACACATTTTGTTTTATAGTAATGGTCTAGCCATCTAGCACGGTTTACCAAATAACGGCCATGTGAATGTGAATAATGGCCGATTGGCGGCCATTTTGAACTTAGACGAGTTGAATTTTTTCAAAATGCATCCTCTCCTGAAGCCTTACAATTTGTTTTATAGTAATGGTGTAGATATCTTGAGCGGTTTTCATGATATTCCACAATATTAGGCCTGTCGGGGTGAATATTAGCTGATAGGCGGCCATTTTGAATTTTATCAACTTCAAATTTTTCAAGATGCATCCTCTCCTGAAACCTTACAATTTATTTGATATTAATGGTGTAGCTAACTTGAGCGGTTTTCATGATATTCCGCAATATCAGGCCTGTCGAGGTGAATGATGGCCGATAGGCGGCCATTTTTAATTTTATCGACTTGAAATTTTTCAAGATGCATCCTCTCCTGAAACCTCACAAGTTGTTTTATAGTAATGGTGTAGCTATCTTGAGCGGTTTTCATGATATTCCGCAAAATCTTTCAGTCGGATTTAAAAATTAGGTCAAAGTGCTGGGTCAACTTCAAGGTCAAGGTCCAAAAACCTGGAAAGGCACAACTAGGGACCTTAGAGAACATGTATGTGCAATATGACTGTCATCGGCCCAGTACTTTTCGAGATCTGCTCCGGAAACGAAGTGCGCGTCAAAACGTCTAAATAGGTCATAGTTCTGAACTAGAAGTAGGTCAAAGTTCAAATACCCCAAAAGGCACAACTAGACCCCCTAGGGGTGTTGTGTGTAAAATTTGAAGACAATCGGACAAGTACTTTCAGAGATATGCTCCGGAAACGAATTGTTTACGGACGGCCCAACGCCGTCACATCATCATTTTCTCCTCTGCAACCTTGCGTATTGAATTCAGATTAAAAATATTTTAACCTGTCCATTAGCCACCTGGAAGTAACCCACATACCAAAAATTGTTATCCTAGCTTATTTTCTTACAAAGTTATAGGCAAAAGAAGAGGCCAAAAAAAACGGAGGTAGAATCCATAGCTCCCTTCGTCTCACCTACGGTGACGGCGGGAGCTAATAAAAATCTCACCAATGAGTGATATAATTTCGTTTTCGCAACGACTTATTTACACATTTTCTCCATCAACCGTTTTGAAAAAGAAAATTTACAAACAATTAAAAAAAATTATTACAAACTGTCCATGTAAAATTTGGAACACGTGACTAATAATCTCCACCAAATCAAAATGGCGGCTTACTTTATGCTAATGTGGTGCGGCGGCACAGGTTCACTGTTCCGATGCATGCCGGGTAGGGGGGAACACGTGGGTGCCCACGGCGAGCTTTGAGCTAAGTTAGGGAAACCAGCGACCAAGATGGCGCTCACCTACCAAATACAAATATAATATTCAGCATTCTCTGAAATAACATATGATAATAGTACAAAATATTGACCTACGGTCCTGGGAATATTTTTATCAGACCAAATAAGACCGTTTATTGACATTCATTTAGGGAAACAATTTATTTTGGCCCTAAACCTATTAAAGGTTACCCGAGTCGAAGCCTAAGGACACAACATCGAAACAATGTCCCAAGATTGAGAGGGGAGAAACATGATTTTTCTCTGAAAATCCTGCAAGAAGTCGGATTCGAAACCGCGCGGCAGGAAGCAACATTGTCAAAGCGTCACGCTCTAACCATTGCGCCATGTCCCTCTCTATGAAAATATACATAAGTTTGTTTTGTAACATTTGGACGATCATCAGCATGTATCGCATACATCATCCCAACCTCTCCACCGGCAGATATATATGTTGCCCTCCCAAAGTCTGAACTTCTTGTGCGTCCACATCATGACAAGATAGATGACGCCAAGTTAAAATAAGCCTATAAGATGCTCTAAACAAACTGCATGGGCTTTTTGATTTTGACAGCTGGGATAACAACATGAGGAAGTTGTAATAATATAAATTTCATATTAGTTAAAACCCGTTTAATGATTCTTGACCTGTAATAAATACAGCTGATTTGCTTGATCACTTGTCCATGAGGGTGATTTCGACCTTCATATGTAGGTAATAAATGACCTGTGCTGATGTTTGTTTGTTTGTTTTCAACCAAACAAACTACTCTGGCTACCGATATATGTCTTCTCTATTTGACAATCCTGCTGTTATCATATATGGATGAACACCTTGTTCCTACACTGTTCAAGCACTGGTAGAATTTGCATCATCAGCTGAATTATCGTCACACTCAACATCATCTTCTTTTGTTTATGGTCATCATGAAGAAGGGCGAATTCTCCAAACTCGTTTGTCTAAAGATGTTATATCCCTCCTGTATATACTCAAGGGCAATCCTTTTTATTTAATGACACTTGTTCAAATATGCTCACATTAGATACAAGATAAATAATTCCTGCTGGTCCAGCAGATACATAATGCAATATGCCTTTAACATGTTAATAAAGGCATGAATGTACATGAAAGTATATGATGAATGTGTCTGTGTCTATAACTGAAGAGGGTATCTCGAGAACTGAAGGCAAAAATATTAGTGTACAGAAGACAAGTACTTCGTTGGTTTCTCATTTATTTAGTTCTCTCCAATCACACCCAAATGCATATGATTTACGTTATTTGAAAATCAAAAGGAGCCACCATTATTATCTGACAGAGAGAAATGGAGGAGTGGAAAAAAATCTGACATCTTAGAATGGCTGAAAACGATGTGTCTATGAAAATTTTTGATGCTGCTGCCATTGTCCATATATGGTCCGAACCATCAAAGTTGCAAACTTTCAACAATACGTAGAATGTCATTTCTTAACATTTGTCCAGAGCATGAAATCGGAGTCCATAATAATCAGACTTGACCTGATCTGGGATTCCTATCCTGATCAAAGTTTGACAGGTTTAACCTAAGAGAAAGGTGGTTGTCGAACCAAGGTTCAGGGGTCAACACCCATCGCTGGTGACTAGAACAATTTTTCAAAAGACCAGCGAATAAGGCTGATCTCTTTAGATTCATAGGTCAAGAAATGGTTAACGATTAGAATACGTTTCCCAAACATCATATATTCCACGAAGGATGACCAGGTCACATCCTTCCGATAACGCTAACCTCTCTCAATTTATGCCTTCTGATCAAATGGAAGCTGACAGTCGCATGTTCTACACATTATTAAGACATAACAATATTTATATCAGGAAAGTGAATAGCATTAGTATATGCATTGCTGTTACTAGCCTTTACTAGCCTGAGATTGACTGAATTTTGGGTTAGTTTCGGCTCTGGCAAAAGGTTTCAGATAATCTCTATCCATGCAATCGTAAAAATAACTTGGTCCCCAAAGGTGCATCTCACTCCCACTCTTCTTTACTTGCTGCACTAGGCCTTCTAGTTCATCTTATATGAGTATTGGCAGAAAAGTGCATTGGCTGCATTGGATGCCTACCCAGAAATAACAGACACATTCGTGGCATATACCGAATATCCTCTTCTGTCCTCCTTGGACTCCATTGACATGGCTGGAGCGGTGCATGGACGGTGACAAGCGAGCATTAGAAAACATACCACCCAAGCAAGAGGCCTTACTTTGGTCTTCTAGACGAGCACGGCATCAGGCAAAATATATTTGCAGAAAGGCACTTGAAATGCAGCAAAATATACAATCCATAGGAATGGAGCTGGGTCTGCTGAATGTTTTGCAGATGTTAGGGTTGTGCATTGTTGCAACACTGCAACACTGCAATCAATAATGTCAAAAAAGCATAAGCAAATGTGCTAATGCTAATCTAGGATGCACACATCTATGTCACCTTGACTGGGAGTGCATAAACAATGAATGTCCAAATAATGTTTGCTAACCGCGATACATGTACTAACTGAAGATTTATTTAACTGATGATGCTTACCAATATGTATAGGCCTATATAAATTATGTTGTTAACAGTCAAATATGAATCAAATGTCACTAACTATTTTTTAAATGTGTCCAGCGTTCGATATTTCGGTTTTTAGCATATTCTTTTTACAAAATGTGTTATTTTGGACATTTTAAATAAAACTAAAACATGCAATTTCATCCCAATCACTTTTAAATTATTAAAAATAGATTCCTCGTCATCCAAATATATAAAATTGATGTTAACATCGTAAAATTTGGGCCATATGTTGCCAAGATATGATAAATTTGGTTTTCGAGTGGCGGCCATTTTAATTTTGCCTAAAATGGTGGATCCAGCCATTTTTCAGATTGGATCCATCAAAAATATGAAAGAGTTTTGTCTTGTGGGCTTGTACACCAATTTTCACAATTTTAGCCAGATGTGCAAATTTAATACATTATGGTCCCCCACTATATGTCTATAAGAGTAATTTTCTAGATTCTTCTAGAGAGTCGGCAAGGCCGCCATCTTGAAAAGGCGCCAAACACGTGGAATTTCGACCAAAAATTTAGAAAATTACGCCGTTTTCGACGCAAAAAAACGTGCTTCTCGTCTGGTACCACTTTCTAACTAATTAAAACTGGCATACATATATTTTGAACCACAGCTTTCACGTACCTTGTGAAAAAAATGCAGATGATTTTTTTCAAAAAATCCCCTAAAATTATGAAACTATCCTTGAAAACAGCAGTTTTCACCTGGTGTCTAGGTGAAAACACTGTTGCGTGAACAATCAGTCGTCGGGGTCACCAATATGGCGTGTGGGATGTTGTCGTAGTTACCAATACGGCGAATTGAAGCTTACACCGAGGTTCCGTTATGGGTCATAACGGCCGACGAAGGACTCCTCCCAAACTTGCCATCAAACTCAAATAACTTCCTTCTCCGTCCGATCAACGGTATTAAATAAACTAGGAAACTGTCTTCTCTCTTGTCATGTTTAATTGATTAACATGCGATAACAACAATGCACAACCATCCGCGCACGGCACGTCTCTATGGACTTGGCGAGAGCGAGCTGCGGCACGTCCGCAGTCGCTGAGTATCACGCTTCAAGTGAGGGAAAAATACCACGGGCCGCACCACGCTGCTCTGCGTGCACACGTCACCACAGTATGACAACGAGGCGGTCATCTCCGTCAGGCTGCGTCCAGGAATCTGGGGATGACTGCCACATTGATTAGGCGATGTCAGGGTCCTACAGTCTTACCTTTAAATCAAACACGAAACAAATACATAAAGCGGTTCAAGCTCCAGAGAGCGACATAGAATTTTGGTGGCCATCTTGGATTTTGTTGAAAAAGCTGAAAAACGCCAAAAACATTTACCGGGCAAACTCCTTAGGACCAATATGCATACTGCAAATATTTAGAAATAATCCGAGAAGGGGTGTATAGCTAAATTAACAAATTTTGATAATAGCCAAAGTGAACAAAACTAAAATAATCAGGTTAGGTCTTTCCCTTAAACCAAACATAAAACAAATCCATGCAGCGGTACAAGCTCTAGAGAGCGACATAGGATTTTGGCGGCCATTTTGGATTTTGTTGAAACTGAAAAAACAATTTTTTTTTACCAGTATGCATAGTGCAAATATTTGGAAATGATCCGAGCAGGGGTTTCCGAGTGAGAGCGGAAACAAAATGCGGCGCAGCGGGCGGACTCAGCAAAAACAATAAATCTCCACCACCACATAGTGGGTCGAGACTTAAAAATAAAATTTTCTAGGTGATACAATTAAAATCATAATAAGCAGTAACAAACATTATTCAAACACTACTTCGCCGGCATTTAGGAGTCTTTTGTTATTGTAAAAACAAATTTTAGTTTTATACAAATAAATAACCAGAGAAGTCATTTGCAAACAATGTATTTTTTGTATAAAATTATATTTTTCTTGAGAACCTATTGAGAAATAAGTTCATCTTATCGCAACGTTTTGGGTTGTATACCTAAAACTCAAAAAGACCAACGACAAGCATAATATTTGTAAAAACTGTGGATAAATATATCAGGGAGACATACCTAAGTCATAGCATTGAACTAATGGTGGAGTTTGATATTTTATTTTCGAATAATTAGGATGGCTACATAGTAATAATTTTTTTGCAATTGTAACATTAAGACAAAAAGAGCTTAAGTACTTCTTTATGTTAAATATGATTCAGAATATATTAACTAGGCTACTCTCCAAAGTTTAAAAAAATACGCAAAGTGAAATGAATATAATGGAAAGACTAGTTAACATTATACAAAATAATACATTCTAAAGAAAGTCATTTTAAGATAAATTTAAAATAAGTAAGTCAACAGAAATGTTGCATGAGCGTTTCTAAATGGTATCTTTTCAGCTTTGCTTATGTAGCTCATAATACTTATTTATATGATTTATTAAAACAATTTTATTACATAGACCTGTATCATACCGCTGCGCTACAACCGGTTAAGACTACATATAAAAACAGATTCAGTGGTCTATAATAGTTCAGTAAAATCATCACTTGTTGCGAAACTAAATGCAACACAATCCACATCCTACAATACAGATTAAAACATCATGCTGAAAATAGTGTTCATGGGAAAGCGGAATGTGATTCAAAAGATTTAGCGTCATACAATTTGACTCTGCTGGCTATTTTGTTTTATATGTGATATCAAAACACTGTTACATCCCAATCATACTTATGTAATGTAATAAAATCTTCAGAGATAAATTTTTGTAGACTAGTTAAGGAGACAGGTAAATCAATGCAAAATTTTGATTTTTAGTTTTGTAAATAAGTCTTATTTCCCTGTTTTTAATCACACATATATATTTCGATGTGTTTCAATTTGCAGGCCATATTATTAGATCTCAGCAACACTTTCGATCATAACATAAACTTCTTCTGGCGTTTTATGATGCGGGTTGATAACAACGGCTCGTCTTTCACTATCCTCCATTTGATTCTGAAGTTCTATAAAACCTTTATCTCCAGAGAGTATTGTGAAAGGTATATGTTTGGGAAGAACAGCATCCATCCTGCCAGCCTAATTAGTAGCGAATAAAACAAATTGAACACATGTTATCCAACATCACTCTACATGTACATGCTTACACTAGAAATTTATTTAAAGGGACCCCTTGGGATGAGACATTTTCAATGTTGTCAATTTTGAAAATTTAATTTATATGAAGCTATACTGCCTACTGATCTTAACTGAAAATACGAAAAAGTCAAGAAACAATTTTAAAGCACTGAAAAAGAGTGAAATAGTTGTATTTCCAGGTCGTATATTGCCATGTAAACAAAACAAGTCAGCAATATTCAGCACTTTAGATCACATATTCCCACGCATCAGACGGTAAGATCAAACCAGTCCCCGCTAATTGGTGTCTCATAGTCAGGACACGGGAGGACACACCTGCAGCACTGATTGTCTACCCAACGCTGGGCTGATGCCATCAGCATGTGGCCCAATGCTGTGAAAACATTCAATCGTCCTTCAAGTATACAAATAGTTTGTTTGGGTTTCTTCCGGTTTCATAGAAATGTTGATTAAAAATATTTGTAAAAATATAAAAATTCTGAAAAAAATAAAAACATGATCCGTGAGATACACTACTTCAGTACGGAACTAAAAACGAAAATTGATGTCATCCCAAGGGGCTGCTTTAAGCTAAAACATATTCATCTCCCACCTATTTCTATTATATATCAAATTATCAATGCAATCACATACTTACACTGACCCCCAATAGAAAACAAGAGGCCAAGTTATTCCCGCTTGACACAATATCTAAAGAATCATTCATTTCAAATTTGATAGCTGATGGAGTGGGACAATCATCTTCAAAGCCCAAAGCACCTCATACATTGTATTATAACGCTATCATGTCATGCAGAGTCTTTGAGTATTATTTATTTTTCAAATTATATACTGATATCATAATTATGTAATTTGAGTGAGTGATGTCTCCCCTCCCGCAGCATAAAGGTTGATAGCTAATAGATGTAGTGTCAATGGCTTTTGTAATAAATGTTAATAAATGGATCTGACCTCCCATGTGATTTATATTTACCATTGCAGAAATATTGTCCGTCACAATCTGTAAGGCCTTTGTTTTTTGGGTGGACACATGGGACATTTGGGACACTTGTTACATTCGGGACACTTGTAACAAATGGGACATTTGAGACATATGGAACATTTGGGACACATAGCACATTTGGGACACATGGGTTATTAGGGACACATGGGGTATTTGGGACACATGGGGCATTTGGAAAATATGGGACACTTTGGACATTTGCAACACATGGAACATATATGGGACACATGTGACATTTGGGGCATGTGGTACATTTGGGACAGGTGGAAAATTTGGGACACGTGGGGCATTAGGGACACATCGGACATTTGGGAAATATGGGTCATTTGGGACACATGTGGCATTCGGGACACATGGGGCATTCGGGACACATGGGGCATTTTCGACACATGGGAGATTTTTGACACATTGGACATTTGGGACACATGGGAAATATGTGACACTTAGGACACATGAGACACTTGCGACATGTGGGACATTTGGAAAACATGGGACATTTAGAACACATAGGATATTTGCGACACATGGGCCATTTGGGACAAATGGGACATTTGTGACAATTTGGACACATAGGATATTAGGGACACATAGGGACACTTACTAGTAGGACATTTGGTACACATGGGACATATGAGACACATGGGACATTTGCGACACATGGAACTTTTGGGACACATGGAACATTTGGGACACATCCCCCCTCTTTGGGAAATTTTGGGACATATTCCCTCTGTAATTTCAAAATTTTACTCTGCTTTTGAGTTGCGTAAATATTACAAAATAACTCAAATAAAAAATGGCTGCTAGACAGCCATTTTAAAATTGTTTGCTCCTAAAAGTTAATCAGGTCATTGACTGACATAGCCGTCTATATTTTCCAAATAAAAATAAAATCAGCTGAAAACGTTTTCCTGAAATGTGCAACAATTATTTCCTTGTTAGTGGCCCTAGTAATTAAAAGGTTGATAATATGGGAATCAAATTGTCACCAAAAATCCCCTGGTGTTATCTGACGGCTATGCGAAGTATGAGGGAGCTGAAGTTTATAGATCAGCTATCATCCAAGATTTCCGAGATAATAAGAAAAAAAATAAAATGGCCGACTGGCGACCATTTTGGATTTTATAACTGCGAAATTTGTCATGGGTTATCCTTGTGTGAGACATTACTTTTTGTTTCATATTCATGGTCCAGCTATTTTGCCTTTTTTTTGCGCCAAGTAAATATCACAAAATGATTAAAGTTCAAAATGGCCACTAAACGGTCATTTTGAAATTGTTTGCCCCCAAAAGTTAATCAGGTCATTGGCTGACATAGCTGAACATATGTGACCTGCCATGCGAAAAGGTAACTCCCCGCGCCTTTCATAAAATTATTTAAGACGTCATATATAATTCAAATTCAATGATTACATAACTAATTTTAAAATATTAGAAGTCTTATAAAACAAAAAGTAATGAATATTTTTCAAAAACCATTTCAGTTATTAAAGGGACTAGCCTAGGCAAAAATCATAAAAAAATCGGTGATTTTATTTCGGCTTCTTAATATGACCATATGATGTAAACATGTCCATAGTATAGAACTGCAATTTTTTTTTTTTTTTTCTGCTGCGCATTCACCAGATAGACTAGATATAGAGACAAAATTCCCGTATTTCGGTGTCTTACTAGCCAAGCAATGCAGCAATGCAGTTATTAGGAATGAAATGAATGTTCAAGATTCCTAAATGTTTGTTCACAAATTGTAAAAAAAAAATACAAGTAATTTCATCCCATCTAAAGTTGTCATAGCGAGACACAACTTTGAGACTTCAGGTATTTCTTCCTGCTAACTTTAATTATGGATTAGAGCAGTGACACTTGAGTCAAGCCATAGTTTTATGGTACTATAGATTTAAAAATATATTATGAGCTCAAAATACTTAAGACCAAATGGTTTCTTTTATCTTAAAGATTTATTTATCTTACCATCATGCAAAGTGCAAAATCAGCAGCATTTTTAGTTTTTCCACTGCGTCGATGTATATTAAAGCTATTGTTGTCACAGCATATATCGAACATGGGACAGCTGAAAACAAGAAAAAAGTGAAACATAATATCGAACATAATACAAGTTCAGCTCTAATTTACAAATATTCAAAATAAGGAAATTCATTGATTGTTATAAATAATAAGAGTGAGCTAGTGAATGCTTCTTCAAAGTAGATGGCATGGTGATTGTGTCTACACAATCACCATTGTGTTCACAAATGAAATGTACAGGTGTAAATACACATGTACAGTACAATGGTGTAAACAATTTGACTAAAGTGTAAAATGTATGTAACCAGTGTATAATCAGTGTAATATAAAATAGGTGAAAATTAGTTAACCCTTTAAGCCTTAACGATGCATTAAAGCATCATTTTACATCCCTGAAAACAGACTTAATTCTCCTACAACTAGGGTTTTTTTAATGAAAATTTCAATGAAACTGGTTTACTAATACATGGTAATTTTCTTTAATTTTTCACCCACATCAAGTCATCTTCATCCACTACAAGCCGAGAATTGCGACAGCAATTCACGGCTTGCAGTGGATGAAGATGACAATGGTGAACTCAGGCTTGAAAGGGTAAAGAATGAATTAAACTTTAGTTTCAGCACTTTGTGCCAATATCATAACAAGAGGAAACCTGAGCATGTGAAGTCAGGACTGTGCCCTGGGCTACTTCTTCCAAAAAACAGTTTCTCATAGTGCAGATTACCATAGGCAGCACTGCACTTTAACTTTATTGTAATCATTACTAGTGTTTTACTGACCCACAAAAATATGATAAGGCGCATATTAGTAGAACTTATATAGTTTATGGTTCATAATTCTTTAAATAGAATTAAATGAATGCAGTTTAAAACAAATAAGAGGTCAAACAACACTAAGTAGAATATCATGCAATAATTTTTTTAAATCAAATGGTCACCATATTTTTAAATTATCCTCTTTAATGATATTTTGTCAGTAAATTATTGCAGTTATGGCATTTTGCCTATAAATTCATAGCAGTTTGGACATTGCACTTAGCTTGACTGAGAACTAACGATTTGAAATGTTTATACTGTAGCAATATTATTAATCTCATGAAGCAACAAATCAAAAAAACAGAAAAGTGAAATTAAACTAAATTCACATCATAACCAGATAAACTGCTCTAGATACATCACATGTATCAGACAGACAGATATTTTATTGACATTAAAAAAGTCATTACACTTTACAGACTTATTTGTATCATTCAATGCATTTCACCTGGCTGTTTTTATTTCTTATGTCATTCTGCCTGGATACTCAAATATTTACCCCTGACTTTTTAGATCACAGCATTTAAAAAAATAGTGGGTACAAATATATGGACTGACAGCTTAATAGCGGCAAAAACTAATTTTAATGTTTTGCCTTAGAACGACAATATGATCCTGATAGCCTCATGACTAGCTTTAGAATAGTTGACTCATTGATTTGGAATCTGTGAGGTTGGATTATCCTGATAGTAATTTATAACAGGGTTTCTGCCGCTTTTGGATTTAGAAGTCAATTTTGGACCTTCTTAAGACTTTCTAACAAATTTAACAAACTAACAAATTTAAGACCTATTGGGAAATTCAAATTTGTTTCTAGAATATTTGCAATAAAGATCTAAGGTGTTTATGTTGGGTCATATTGGAGGATGCTTGGCGAAGTAGACTGTGTGTTAACTAGCTGGGACTGCTGTGGTATGTATTTATGTATGTATGTATGTATGTGCATCAGAAAAGTTGGATGCCCAAACAATTAGGACCTCAACTGAGAAAACATTTTTTTTTAAACATTTTAACCCTTAGAACACTGATGTCGACTGCAGTAGACATTCTGTATTCCATAAGCACCTGTATAACCAGTTGTTAAAAATTAAATATGTTTCCAATCTTGAAACACTGATATATAGCCATTATATTGGGAACTAAATTTCACAAATAACACAAATTTTCAGTCACTTGAAGTTGTGGATCGCGGTAGCGAGACACAACTTCAAGTGGATGAAAATTTAAATTTCTAAGGTGTTCTAAAGTGTTCTAAGGGTTAAGGTGTTACATTTTAACAAATAAATATAAGACTTTTTAAGACCCTGAATACTATATAGTCTCCCCACCGTTACTGTAGCTGATGATGCAGAGACAGTGGTTGCTAGAATAATATATCCAGAGTTTCATACATATTCCAGTTACACCACGGTTCAATTTGTTCAGTATCATGAAGCAAAAAGCTACAAAATTTTCTGTTTTGTTCTGTTTAATGATAGAAGAAACTCAAGGAATGTGGAGCATTCTTTCAAATCGCTACACAATATTTTCAAAACAAATTGAACCCTGTACATATGATAGAAAATGCACAAATTCTATTTTTTATTGATCCATTTCAAAGGGTATTTATTTCATTTTGAAACAGTACAGTAATTAATGCCCAGTTTACCATACTGAAATAGTTTGACGTGAGTGAAGGTGACTTAAGCTGCTAATAGGTAAAATGGCCTATTGATGCTTACATGTACTGAAGCTACAGATTAAGCTGGCATTTAACGCTTTTAAAACTAAGATTAATTTTGAAAAAAAACTTCTATTGTTTGTAATTCAGTTTGCCTGTAATGGCTACCTAATCTGTTTATTTTGTTTTTTTCGAAACAATTTTGATATTTTTCTAATGTATTTATTCCTGTTACATGTTGGAGAGGGACATGGCCCAATGGTGTTAGAGAGTGGCACTCTGCCAATGTTGCTGCCAGCGGTGCGGTTTCGAATCCCGTTGAGTGCAGGATTTTGAGAGAAATATAATGTTTCTCCCCTCACAATCTTGTGACATTGTTTTGCCCTTGGGCAAGGCAATTTACACTTAAATGCTTCACTTGACTCAGGTGAAAATGAGTACCTAGTAGGACAGAGATGGCATTGTGTACGCAAAGTTCAATGTGCCGAAAAAGCTGCAGGACTGTATGCTCTCCATAGACTTGAAATGGCACACAAATTAACAGGTCCAGTGACCAGGGGGTAAGATCTAAAGTCGGATGATAGGTCTTCAGACTTGATATCGGACTATAAACCTGCACTTTTACCTTTTACATTATACACATAATTATAAAAGACTTTTGCAGTTTTAATAATGACTGTGCATATGGAAAGAAAGTAGATTCATTCAACATTATATTCAGATAATTGAACTCAAATATACATATATATATTGATAATTCAAGATACTTTTTTTAATTAATAAACCCAATCTCTGTCAATGTAAAAAAAATTAGAACAAGAGCACACTCAAAAATAGCCCACCACCATTCTTGAAATTGTCTGAGAATTGGTTATTAGCAACATGCAAAATAAATCGCATTGATTTTTTAGTGATGGGCATTAATTACATTATTATGATATAACACACATAATGACTTTAAAAGTCGTGTAAAAGCATAGAGCATAATGTACCAAAGATACAAGTATCTAACAATGGACCCATCTCTATAAAAGGATTTGAAAATTTAAGGTAACAAAATAAGATTGTATTATAAAAATTCATTAGAAAATATAAGATGCCACCACAATTATCTAAAACTCACTTTTTAGGAGGTCTCCACACAGTGCTTCCGCCTATAAAACCCCATACAAATGTGTGAAGAGGTAATGGACCTGGCAATCGTTTGAAAAAATTAGGCCAATTATCCATATCCAGAAATATGATTTGCTTCATGCTGGCTAAGGTTTCCTGTGCCACAGGTGCACTCCATGTATTGGAGTGACACTCAGTGGTAAACACTGGAATGCGTGAGTTTGTCACAAGTGAACTATCTCTACCTTGTGAGATCTTGTTATCGCTGGATGTATCATGGGTGTCTCTTTCAGATGTTGTGTTTCTATCAGATGGATCAGTCTGTGAATTTGTGAGAAGTGAAGAGTCCACACCATGCGGAATCCTGATATCACTGGATGTAGTTGTCATGTTACTCCCACTAGGCAACAGAGAAGTGGGAGTATCATGTGTGTCTCTTTTAGTTTTTGTGTAATCAACTCCTCCATCTTCTATTGTGATAGCATCCATGAAATTGTCTGTTTTATTGGACAGTTCTAAACATTTATCTGCGTTTCTGTCATATGCTTCAGCAAACCTTGCTCGCTTTAAAGGTGGACTTCTTCCAAATATTTCTTTAACATCGTTGAACTGTTCTTTTGATATTCCTGACAAATCAGATGAGGATTTATAATTTGCATTGACATCAGCTGTTGATGTGCCTGGTATTGGTGATCCATGCATGTCACTTTCTGAAGATTGTGACTGTACAACTAGCTTGTTCAATTTAGAATCAACAGAATCAGTGCTTAGATTACATGGCGAGTCATTGTATTTACGTTTGTGCTGAAATGAAATTTCACTAATATTGGGCGACGATTCAGAACCTTCTGTAACACTACTGTTGTTATCTGCTTCTACTGAATCCCTCCACAAGCCTCTTTGTATAGGTCCAAGCATGTCTTGATCATGCACAACATGCTCTCCGCCAACAATGTCTGGGGTTGCATCAAAAGTATCAAAGTTGATGGGGTTGAGTCCAAGGCGACACACAAACTCTTGAAAAGTCCTAAAGTCACTCATAATATACATACCAGTAACACTATCACTGCATTTGTGCAAGGAGCAAAGTCCTGCATCAGGCAAGACATCAAACAGTCGCAAGCACTGAGCACATGAAAATGGCTTTAATAACAAGCCGAAAATGTCAGCCTGAAATAAAGCAAAGAATAAAAATGATCATATATTCATAGAAGAATACTAGTAAATCAATTCTGGTATATATATATATATTATAACATAACGATGGTTGTCTGCAACAAAGGGACTAGAACATCCTACGGCCCATAATTGAAACAATGTGACAACTACAACTTGACTTGTCATGCTGTTGTGTAAACAACGGCAGTGGTAATTGAAAAAATGCAAAATGCGGTACCCTGGGGTACAATTTTGTCAAATTATTTATTTTATTTTCAGGGCTGTACCCCGGTATACCAAAAATTGTAAAATAATTTTAAAAGAGTTCAAAAGTAGATGTGAAATGTTCATATTTTGCTAGATATTCTTGTTTTGGGCCATTTTCTTCACTAAGGACTATTGGAAAAAGATCTTTCAATGTCGGAACCTGTTGCAACGTGAATTGTCACACATTCACCAGGTGGCGCTGCAAATTATGCGGTACCCCGGGGTATAACGGTATCGTGGGGTGCCGCGTGTTGCATAAAATAATGTTGCAAACAACATGACAAGCTAAGATATGAGACATGAAATAATTTTCAAATAAATAAAAAAGTACAAACGTCACAAACAAGGTACATGTACAAACGTAACAAGTGCATTAATGCTGCAAAGAACAACGTGACCCCACTGACTACAGCTAAATCCCTAATATAGACAAACTGTCACAAACAATTGATCACAACTAAATCCCTATTATACCTGGTAGTCTAATTGTAGCAAACAACAACGGGACAAGTCTAATTTGATTATATTATTTATGGATTAAGGTGAAATCCATAGTCTAAACAAATTTATCTCAAACAACAAAGGTACCAATCACAAGATAACTTTGTTTGTGACAAACGAAACATATATGATATATAGAGGAGTGTCGAAGTCCCCCAGTTGCAGGCAACCATCGATAAGGGCGGTGAAAAAATGTGGTAAAAAATGAAGGGCCCAAGTTTTGAAGTTATAGCATTTACAAGCCATTTTGGTGTCAGTGATTTGGTGACCTTGAAATTAAGTCAAGGTCACTGAATGACAACCTTTCACTTTAGATTAGTGTCATGCATGTGGTGAAAAAATGAAAGCCCCAAGTCAAGGAGTTATAAAGTTATCATGCTTACAAGACATTTTGGTTACTGAATGTCAAGCTTGACTTTTGGATTAGTGACATGCACACGCAATAATAAACTGAAGACTCTAAGTCAAGGTCTTATGAAGTTATCGCGACTCTAAGCATCTCCACAGCCTGCCCGCCCATTCAAACAAGGACTTGGCCAGGAAATGATAAAAGGAAGTTCAAAATTACTTATTGTTGGGCCAGGACGGGGTCTGGGGTCCTCCCACAATGAAATTTGGTGGAATACAGCGATATTTTTCTACGTCCAGGCTGAAAATAGGCCGGCGAAAAGACGGCTGGACAGATCTCTGGCTAAGTCCTTGCATTCAAATGGATTTCATTATGCTCTCAGCTAAAATCCTAAAAATGTAAATCATTTACTGGAGTATCTTCCGAGTTAGCTCTTAATGTATGCTTCTTTTGTAAATGCTGCTCAATTTCGGTATCTTTTGTTGAGGATTCACAATCCAAGCAATGTAGTTTCCACTCAGATGATTTGCATTGCATCAGAAAAAGATCCAAGGTGTTACTGGGGATAGGTACAGGTTTGCCTTCTTGCCTGTTATCATCTGAAAATAATGCATTTTTTGCATGAGAAAATGTGATTCCTTCATGTGTAATATAATATATTAAGAATGGGTTAATTAAATGCCCATTGGAAAAATAGTAAATCATGTCCTAAAATACTTAAAGGTCTACAAAATTTATATATGAAAGACACTCGAGGGGGGGGGGGGGAACCCTGTCGATTCCTCAAGTTTAATAGTTGTTGTTACAACATCTAGCTTTCTCGGATCATGTTGATTGCATACATGTAGCAACTTTTGAATCAAAAATATAATTATGGTCTGATTTTAAATCTGCAAATTGTCAACTGCCTGGTACTAATTGGTTATGATCACTGTTTTAAAATTGTTTATTTTTGGCATATTAATTTGTTTTAAACTAGAAATGATGCATCCCCATTCTTTGTTTTGATTGATTGATGTAAAGATTACAAAAATCTCTGAGTCAATCAAACACACAAGAAAAGAAAATGTCGGCAAAGTTTTAGAATAAAAAGAAGCGGGTCAATTGTGACCCATCTGCATGAATTGAGTCACATTTCGTGCTTTTACACGAACATTTACTGAGAAAATGGTCGATATATACAATTACATAAGATCGGCTAGAAATAGCAAATTTTGTTTTATGTCAATATTTTATACTCTAAATTTTATACTCTATAGCCTGGAATTATAATTTTTGGGCCAAAAATGGGTTCTACGCTCCAAAATAAATCAGAAAAGAAAATATCACATTTGATTATCAAAGTTTTGTTATTTTTTTTCAAGATGACCTTGAGACCTTTGATGGAAATGCAATCGCTTGGTTTGATGCATACCTGACAAATAGGATGCAGGTTACTGATGTAGGTGGAATTTTTTCTGACTCCAAGGTTGTTCCTTGTGGAGTACCACAGGGATCAATCCTGGGGCCTCCTCTTTTTTTTGATATACGTTAATGATATGGAAGCATCTGTCTCCTGCAAACTAATACTCTATGCTGACGACTCTGCCCTGTTAGTATCAGGAAAACACATAAAAACTATTGAAAACGTTTTGAGGGACAATTTGTTGTCTCTCAGCAATTGGCTGATAGATAACAAGTTGTCTCTCCACCTAGGTAAAACATAATCTATTCTATTTGGAACCAAACATATGCTGTCAAAACATTCCAAATTAGCTATTTCTTGTGGAAATAATGTAATTACATCAAAGACTGTCATTAGGTATCTCGGGGTAGATCTAGAGCAAACACTTAGCGGCACAGCTATTGTTGTAAATATTTTGAAAAAAGGAAATTCGCGACTGAAATTTTTGTACAGACAGGCAAAATATTTGAACACCAGATCTAGAAAATTGTTAACATCAGCCCTAATTCTTTGCCATTTCGACTATGCATGTTTAGCCTGGTATAGCGGCTTCCAAAAAACTACGAAACATAAACTCAAAATTTTACAAAACAAAACAATGCGGTTTGCTCTTGATTTATCCCCCCGGACACATCTAGACATCACACATTTCCTAAAGATGCAGTGGCTTCCAGTGGATGTCAGAGTAGAACAATTAAATCTCAACATCATGCACAGGATTGTCCATGGCCGAGCTCCATGTTATCTTACTGGGAGTTTTGGTATGGTCAGTCAGGTGCATGATGTTGAGACAAGACATAGAGCATTGTCTGTCTCCCTGCCATCCACTGGGAGAAACGGATCTAAGGCTTTTAAATTAAATGGTATAAAATCATATAATAAACTGCCTTTAAAAATAAAGAAACTGAACTCATTGGCACCTTTTAAAGAAGCTGTGAGACTTTACCTAATACATGTAGATAGACTAGTTAGCGAATACAACTCAGACTTTCTAAATTACTAGATTGTCAGAGTTGTATATAAGTTTTTCAATAATTATATATATATATTAACGCTTAGTCTAGTCATTTATGTGATAATGTTATGACTAGAAGTGTATGTTGTGATCATGGAAAAATGTTTTTCATTCATAATTTATTTTATATAAATTTTTTACAAGTATTTTCAATTAAATTTACTGTAAACCTTTTCAGTCGCGATCTGGTCTACTTTTCAGGGACCACTATGGAAATAAGGGTCACCAGACCCTTTATAGTGTCTTTTATCCCTGGTGACCAGTATGGTGGCCCTGATTGTTTTATATCATGCTTACATGTACTGTTTACTGAAATAAATCAAATCAAATCAAGATGACCGCCAGCGGGCTATAAATCAATCATGAAAAACTACATACAAATTTTCCAGGTTCGGCCGAAGAATCCTGTTTGGCTATGTGAAACAATTCTTTTTTAATAAAAGAACTTGCTATCAAAATATTTGCCACATTGACTTTAAAGTCAATTTTAGTCATTTTTGCAATATTGACGAATTCGCCTCACTCAAATGTTCATAACTCTGAATCAAGATAATTTCATGTTCTTGGTGTCACATTAAAGCTCCAGTTCTGTGCTATCCAATGGTGCCATAAAATCCACATTGTATTTTTCCGACATGAGACTCATTACGTACAAATGGGACACAATTGTGAATACAAGAGAACAAGGACAGATGCAATCCAATGCAATAGCTTTTGAAAGCATTCAATATCAATGACGCCACACATAACTAGCTGTAACATTACACTGGAACCTAATTTAACCCTTGTCCTGCTAGACCCGGACATATACGGTTTTAAGCATATTTTAAGCCAAATAATATGTCACTGAAATGGATAATATAGTTGGTGGTAGATGTTCAGTTAGTCCAATAACTTAATTAAGAAGATGTATACTTTCAAAAAATAAAAATATTTTTCGTCATTTGAAGCTGGAAATTGCGTTAGCAATTCCAGCTTCAAATGACGAAAAATACAATTCAAACAATTCAGCAGGACAAGGGTTAGGTAAAGAATTATCAGCATTCTTTTGAATTAAATCAGCAAACCTGCAAATGGATATGCCAAGTAATGGTGATTACGTTCGGCCATGTGTATGTCACAAGAACTACGATCAGGATAAACTAGCAAACACTCCGGACACATGTAACCAGCCACACGTAGAGCATCCATTAAAATATCATGACCTCGTGCTTTCATATGCTCCATACAGCTCCCATAGTCCTATGAAAAAAAAATTGTGCTAATTTTTAATCACTACTGTACATTACATTGCTTTAATATTGATTAGATTAATTCCTACAAAGAATAGTTGATTTGTATACCTGTATACATGTAATATTAGACATTTTTCTTTTTTGATTGTCAAATGACAGAATTTTGTCTATAAATAGAAAAAATTCTGTCATTTGACAATCAAAAAGAAGACTAAAAATATGTTAGTTTTATCATCATTGATAGTCATAGATAATAAAAATAAAAACTTTAAAAAGTTAACCGGATATCTTTGTCTATGAATTCCCTCATATTCGCCAAGTGTCAGATATAATTAGCATAAATTAGCCTGATTAAATATTTAGGCACTAAAGTTTAATTTGTTGTAGATGGCGCTGGCAAGACACAACAAATGGGGGTGAAACTTTGAATAAGATAACTATAGGCCTATGGCTATATGTAAGAAAAATATAGCACCGCCAAATTTGTGGCCAATCAATTCACTTAGAAAATAGTGAAACACTGTAATTGTTAGGCCAAATCAAGTACAGTAGAACTTGCTATGAGCAGCCACCTTTGTGACACTGGAAAAGTGGCCTTTTAACCCCTTGACTTCCAGGCCGAAGTTAATGCCAGGATCTAGGGGTACTGGTGGAAATAGAATTAATCTGACGAAAATTTCTGTCATGCATGGTCACATAAATTGGCAAATGAAGACGGAAATTTCAGTCATATATGGTAGCGAAGAGGTTAAGGCAGGTGGCTGCCCATAAGAGGCTCATTTGTAAAGAAAATGTCATTTTTGGAAATGGCTAAGTGACCTCCTATAAGAGGTTTGCTGCTCATTAGAGTGGCTGCTCATAGCAGGTTCTACTGTATTTTAGTTGTTTTCTCTGTCCATACCCACGTTTTCCATCCTGTGTTCGTCTTAGTTTTAAATTATAAATTTTGAATATCACAGGCCAATATTATGAGCATAAACTAATGAGTTTTGAAAAACAAAATGCATCCCTGCAATAATTGATGCAATATGACAGACCTGATCAAAAAACTACAATGATCACTGAACTGTGACGAAAACCTTTTAATTTCGTGGCCAGGGAGGTGAGTGCCTACATAAAAATCATGGGTCATTGTACTAGCAGTTCATGAGATAACACGTTCATAAGTTCGCGAAAAGTTTTTGATTTTTATGAAACTTACCGACCTTATTTTGCATTGTGTATTCAATTTAAAAAAATATATAGTCTTGTGTGGTGGTGGTCATAAGCTTATACCTCATTTGAGAGGAACAATATTTAAAAAATAGATTCTTGTGATATTTTTCAAAATAATAATGGATGCATCTAGTGATGTACCGATGATCGATTATAATCCATAATTGGTTGTTTACTAATCTAATTGTGATTATCGTTTACAAACGTCATTAATCGATTGTTGCTGATAATAATGAAAAAAAAATTGAATAATGAAAAAATGTGGATAAAATAAGATTTGAGAACTTGTTAATCTTCCGCATAAAAACATTGTGAAACCGATTAACAGTGATCATCGGTCAGTTGTGCCAACCAATTCCAACCAATCATCGATTATGAAATCCCTACCAATTCCCATCACTAGGTGCATCGTAATGAAAAAAATAGATATATTTATGAAAAAGTAGCCCAGCTAACACGAGACATTGAACCAATGTTGGTGTAATGTTGGCCAAATGTCCGCAACGCTGGCTCAACATTACACCAACATTGGTTCAACATCTTGTGTTTGCTGGGAGGCACCTCCCAAGTTGAATTATTTGATTACGCAAACATGCGCTATTAACTAGTGCTGTGCATATTATTTATGAAAAGTAAACATCTCCTAAAGTGCATTATTTGATTAACCACAAGAATGTGTAATATTACAAAATTTTAGTGGTATTTTTTTATTTACTGTAGTCTGAAATTTGCTTGAAAACGTATACCAGAAATAAAAGATCTTAGCAGCCCAAGGGTCAAAACATGCTGTACAGTTACAATCTTGGTGGTTCAGAATGCTTAAATGGCCTGTGGCACGAAAAGTGGTCAAATTCTATTAAATAGTGTTACTGATGCAAGTATTCTGAATATATACATCACATACAGACTAAAGCTGATTAAAAATGAGCTTGAGCATACATTCAAGCTAAATGTCAATTTTTAGCGAATTTGAATCAGCGAAAAAAAGTGAAAATAGCATATAAGTCACCAAAAATGGTCGAAAAAGCACTGAACTTGCAAGTTAGCAGCAATTTTTTTTTTTTTATATCATTGCCATACAAAAAATTTTGCATTATTACATTAGACAGTCACAGTAAATCCTATATAACACTACATAAAAAAACCTTCAAGCTAAAGTATACCATGTGCATCTAGTTCAATCATTTAGGTCAGTTTGATTTGAAAGTTAAAATGATACCCTTGTAATGTTTTTTTAAGCATTTTGATTTATTTATTTATTTAATCACCTAAAATTATTAATTATCACATAATAGCTTATATTTTGTTTTTATTATATGGCATAATATGTGTATATGACCAGCAGATATAAAAATATATGTATACAAATAGTTTTAGTTGAATATTGGAGTGACTAGAAGGCAAAATTTACAAAAAAAATCTGTCACGTCCATCCCCCCCCCCTCTCGGTGAAAATCAAGGAAGCAGAAATATTTTTCATTAACCATTTGGTGATTATGTAGTCTTCAGGTGATATGTTAATTACAGCAGCTTTGAATGGATAAATGTTAAGAAGATTTCTGGCAGAGAGCACAAATATAGCTGTCACGTCCGTGTCCCATAATACAAATTTACGCGTCAAATCGTGAATAAACTGTTATGATCATAGTGGAATGAAGCTGCGATGTAATATTATATATTATGTGCATATTTTACAATGGTTCATATTATATTTGGAAATGTTTTCTACTCGGCAACAACAATATTAGTTCACTATTTTAGGAAGTTCAATCTACGCTCTTTATCAAGCACTGGTATTTGACAGATAATGTTTTGACCATTTATAAAGTATCCTAGCACCATGTGAAGCAATTTGAATTATTAAAATAGCAATATATCACAATTTTGGATTTCAACATATATTTGTGTTTTTCAAAACCTACATTTATATCAGATAAAGTGAATTTACGGTGTAAAAGGGTGATAGAAGACCATTTACACGGATTCAGATCACTTAGATGTTATAAATATAGATATTCCTACCAAACTAAGTAGCTGATATTTTATGGCTGGGTAAGGATGACATATGTATTTATAAATACATATGTATTCTATACCCAGCCATTAAATAAATTCAAATACCTTTACATAGAGCTGTGTACAGAATATGCTTTGTCTTATCTATCAAATAATATTTAGAGCGAGTTGACATACATTTAATCAGACTGGTAATTCCAGGGCTGTATCCGGCTGACTTTGGAAATTTTGTAACAAATGTGCGAACAAAGGTAAAATTTTGTAATAAATTCAATGGAACATTATTAAATAGAGCATTTGAAAGCAGTTTTTTTTTCAGTAATAACATTTTTTATGTAAATTTCATATTGCTCTCAGGGAGATATCTATATGTCATGTCCATCCCCTAACTGACAATGTTTACTGATTTCAATGAATTTGTATAGACACTGTAAGCTAATACATTTTTAGAAATGCAGTCTATCAGTTGACATAGGTGGCTTTATTTATCTAGATTTTGGGCCAAATCACAGATATATATATTTTTTTTATACAGATGCTAACCAATTTAACCACTTTTCGTGCACCAGGCCAAATATAAATGATAGGGTTCCCAGTATTTCATGGAAACAAAATTCAGTGATTTTTCCATGATTTTTCCCTGATAGATTTCCGAAATTTCATGATGCAGTAAACATTAGCGCCACTCCCTTTTGACTCTTCAGTGTAGATGGTATAGGTCAAATTCACAACTGCCACCAAGCGATAGACAGAAAGGAAGGATCTCCATACCAAAGAAGCCACCATAGCCAATTTTGTATTCAGTGAATATAATGTCGCCTCGGAGCTAAAGGATCCAGATAGGATCCTTTAGCGCCGAGGCGACGATATGTCATTTGGTTATGCAAAAAGCAACAGACTGATGTCACAACCACTTTTCCTCTTGGGCAAGTGAACATGCTAAAATTCACTAACCTCTCCCTGATTTGAATCACTTTTCTCAAATTCCCTGACTGGAAAAAGTTAAAACTCATTTTCCAGGGTGGCTGGGAATATGAATACTTACAGAATAGATAACTGTGCACATTGGACAGATATGTGTGGTTAAGACATCCTTGTCCAGCTGTCCATTTTCCAAATGCAGAAGTGGGCTACATGGATTGTGATAATACTTGTTCATATGATGTTGCAACAGGTACTGATCAGCAAACTTCATTTGACATTGAAGGACTGGACATATCTTGATCCCCGAGGTCAGCTTAGTGCTGGCTGCAGCCCTTTTGCTAGATGTATTAAGCATAGCTTTTGACACATTCACTTTGCGGCATGTCTCATATTGCTTTGGAATGCCCAATCCTGCAACAGTAATGAATTATATTCATAGTGAAGATTCAATAGGGATCGCTTCGTTACGAAAAAAACTTCGGACGTTCAGTACACATCACGATAATCATAAATCTATAACATTTTTGCATTTAGTTATTTATGCTGGCAGCTCAAAAGTACATTTTACATCAATTGCAGCCTAAAGTGCACTAAAAAAAATAAGTAGACATCTGTCACCAAAGATAACATTGTCCACTACAAGCAGTTTTATCAGTCACGGCAATGGAAAGGAGGCAAATTAAGACAGCCTCAGCTATCACGAAAGAAATTTTTGTAATATACAAAACAAAAAAAAGCTTCCCACCACCCAGGAATAAAATAGCCTCAAAAACGTTGGTACAATCATTATAAAATAGTTTTTTTTCAAGGATCCTCAAAACATGAAAAAATGCAGAAATGACTGTAATTATTTCCCCCCAAAATTTAGCTCTTGAAGTTTAATTAAGGTGTCATTAAATAAATAAAATATAAATTCTGGTTCTATTATGTACTTTATCAAATGTGCATCATGAGGGACCGTAATGTACATTTCCATCTGAACAAATCCATAGTAGCTGCATAACTGTTTTGTTTATTTTCGACCGAAATATCCTGAAATGTTCAACACAATCATTCATATATTTTTAAAGGCATGATACACCATCAAGTTATATGGTGTGGTAAATCGGTCCGTCTGTGTACAATATGTACGCAATCCTAATAGTGGTTAATTGTGGGCCAATTTAATGTTACATTAGACCAACATCAAACCCCTTAATAACAAACACGAGACGTTGTCACTTGAGCCGCATCGGTCTAGCGTTGGGCCAGAACCGTAGACGATGGCCCTGAATTAGTTTGACATCGGATCAATGCCTCGTGTTGGCTGTGATGCCAAGCTCACACAAACCACCGGTTGGTGTCCTAAGACTAGGTCAGCCCCTCTGGTCAGCCACTATAACTCCGCAGGCACCAGTCACTGACCCATTGATGGTTCAATGTTGGTCCAGCTTCTACGACGCTGGTACAACATTGACCCATCAATGCCTCTTGTTTGTTGGGCACTCAGCTACCGGTACCGTTAAGGGTGCTTTTTTTACGATTATTTCATTTCACCACATTTCTCTCTTTATATAACTGTATGTGATGACTAACGATGAAATAAAATAGTCTGATATTTTCGAATAGCATTTTTACTATATTTTGAAATGCCCGAGAGGTATCAAATAAAAAACTGCCAAAAAAAAAAGATAATTTACATCACCGAATTTGGTGTAATTCGGACTGCAATTTCCCACGGTCGGGGGAGAGCGTCTTAATGGCAGGCCAAAGGCTCATATTCTGGCCCACACTTAAATGCCCCATACTAAAACAGGGTCCTATTTTTCAAGTGAGTGACATTCTCTATACCGGTACCCAAATTAAACATGACATAATATGCAGATATGAATCATATCACACCAAGTAATAACTTCTAGATATGTCTAACTGACATGAGACAATACACTTTGTACTGTGAAATATATCTTATGATCACTTAAAAAATAAGAATAATTTTAAAAGTCTCCACTCTTTTTTCAATGATGACCGCTATCTGCCACTTGGTACTTTTAATGTCCTGATTATACAGACAGTGTGTCCCCCTTCGCTGTGATCAAGTCTGTTTTGGTGGGGCAGCAATATTAAAAATAAAAAAAACTTAAATCATTAATAACTAAAATAAAAAATAATAAAACAACATTCTCCTTGGATTAATCTTTTGGTTAAAATAAACAAAACAGTTATGCAGCCTTAATTTCTATGTTCTGTAATTAAAATTACCATATCTTTAATCAGAAAAGCCAGCATGGCTACATGCCACACAAGGGTGATTAATCAGTGCGTTTAAAACCACAAAAGGCCACGCAGACTTGTTGTAAAAATTGTGCAATGCAGTAAATGCAAGTAAAGAAGCAGTAGTTATAAAAAAACAAGGTCTACTATTCTATTCTATTTCAAGGTCTACTATTCTATTCTATTTCTTTTTGCTGTTTTTGGGGGATAGCTAGGACTGGAAACAGGCTGATCAGACTTTCCAACTGTCATCAAAATAAATGACTGTTTTACAGGCAACCCTGATTTAAACAATTTAACTCACCAGACGACGCCAGTGGAAACGTATCATTTTCACCAGGTGGGGCTAATATTGTGTCTCTCGTGATTTGCAATGAATACAAATAACACTGATGAAGATACTACTGAGCCAAATGTTAATTCTTCCAAAAATATCATTTATAATACTTTTTTCTAAAATAGTAGTGCTTTCTACATACAGTTTTAACGGGGAATAAATTAAGTGATTGTGTAAGTATCTGTGGCTAAACCATATTTTTTCATGACCACGGTAATAAGGAACTAAGGAAACATAGGGGTTGCAAACATACCTGGTATCACAAAATTAAAGTCATGTACTTACCTATGGAAGGGCCACGTACTATTCACCGGTAAGTACTAGTATATATATTTTTTATTACCATACACAGTTGAATACTATACCCTGCGAAAGACGGTACAATCACGGTTGCTTTAGAAACATAAGCTAGGACAGTTATGATTAGGTAACAATATTTGGATGCATTTTTGTATATTAAATGTTTAATGAAAGTGATATATTTGAGGTTTTTCCAATTGTTTTTCTACAACAAATCTCAAATACAAAAGTTTCCTCATTTTAGGTAATTAAAAGGTGTGTTTCAAATTAATTTTTGTACAGTCAAATACATTATAACTGTCACATATACTGTTCAAGCTGTATATACATTTCATAACAAACACATTCAAGCTACAGCCACACCTCTGACATTTGTTCGGTTCCATGAAGTAATGGCATATTTGGCATCTGCAGTCACATCTGGACTTGAAATACTCTGTCTCAGGTAAGAGCTGTGAGCTAACTCCACCTCTCGCTTCGTATGGGTTGCTTCAATCTGCAAGTGAACAAACAGAAGTTGCGACTCTCAACTTGTACTTGACCCTTTAACCCTTTCAATCCTGAATTTACCATAGTCATCTTCATTCACTACAAGCCGTGAATTGCTGCCGCAATTCTCGACTTGTAGTGGATGAAGATGACTTGAAGTGGTTCAAAAAGTAGAGAAAATTGCCAAGTATTGGTAAGCCAGTTTCATAGAAATATTCATTCTCAAACACTTTGTTGAGGAAAATTAGGTCTGTTTTCAAGGATGTAAAATGATGCTTTAATGCATCGTGAGGACTTAAAGGGTTAAGCCCTCACAATGCATTAAAGCATCATTTTACATCCCTGAAAACACACTGGATTTTACTACAACCAAGGCTTTCAGAACGGAAATTTCCAAGAAACTGGTTTACATATACATGGCAATTTTCTGTAATTTTGAAACCACATCAAATCATCTTCATCACTACAAATCGAGAATCACGACAGCAATTCGCGGCTTGTAGTGGATGAATATGAGAATGTAAAGTCAGGCTCGAAAGGGTTTTAATATAAAACTGTCAAAAAAAATAGATCGATATATTTTCATACATTCTAATTATGTCATACTCAAAAACAATCAAGAACCACTTTGTTTTTAATTGAAAAAAAATGTGTTCCTTGTTTGTTGCCTCACCCTATCTTGCTGTTCTTGTTTTCTTTTTCTCACTTTTTCTGCCACTTTATCTAAGGCAGAGCTCAAACCACTTCCTCCGCTACTTGATTCAGCCTATAAAAATAAGTAATTAAATTTTAAAGAATTATTCGTATAGTATTTTTCACTGACAACCCCCCCCCCCAAAAAAAATCACATTTTTTGTGATTGGATTTACACTTATCTCAGCAATATGCCATGTTAAATTTCCAAAAACAGAATTCCATCCCCACTGGCTCAGAAAGGAAATCTTTAAATCTCAGATTAATACGCAGTTTCATAGATCTACATCAATTTAAAAAAGATGACATGATTAAAATGATATTAAAGATGGATGCCATGCCCTGATGCCTGGGTTAAACATCTGATTTCATTGAAAATTTGATCTGTAGTAGGCCTATAATTTCTGGTGAATAATAAAACAGTGGAACCTCATAAGGGGCCGCGTTTTTTTTAAAAAAAAAACTTTAAGAGATTTGACAGTGGTGGCCGGATACGGCATCAGAAGTGTCAATTTTTATACCACAGTCTTGTTTTTGTACTTAAAATGATCAGCCGACCATGCTATGTTTAACTGTACCAGGAGGTGGCGTGTCACAGACGGGGCCGTTTGCCGCCGCCCACCATAAAGTATAATGATTGTAAGTATTATTATTATAATTAAGCTGTTTTTTCGTTACAAAAAAACATTGTTTTTTAATACAGCATGAGTTTTATCTTATTGTACAGTTCGTTGGCTCTGAAAATAGCCGTTGTTAGCCGCAATCAAGGGACTTTCAGAGTTTGAAGAATCCCCTCTTTCCTTTGCCTGTAATTTCTCTTCCCAGTCATCTAGTGTCTCTGTCGTCAGCAGATTGACGTCCACATGGCAGCCTGAGTGTGTCCTAGTGACCGGTCATCATTTAAATACTTGGTGTGGGACCAGATATAGAATATATATTTATTATCTTCTTAAATCTAATGGTACATTACGAGGCAGTATTTGAATTAAATTGTCAACAAACATAATATTATATTATATTGCCTTCTAAGAATAATAAATGTGTAGTTACTTCCTGAGTAAAAAATTGTTTCAAACGAAAAATAGATCTGACTATACTCGGGCCTGGCAGTAAAAGGTGTGCTCGCCGTACCGAGATAACACAGGAGAGAAGAACAACGCTGTGTTTAAGCTGGGCCAGCATTATGAGCTGTTGACATTGGCACAGCAATGATCAACTGCCTCTTTATTGAACGCGGCTCTGTCACCCACTATTGGCTTGTTGCTGGTTCGACTTCGCAGATGGCGGGCCACCATTGATTTAGCATTGGGTTGGAGTCTCCTGTTTACTGCAGTACGTAAAAGAGTGGGGTTTGCGCTGTACCTAACTTCCTGTCAGACTGGGCTAATTTACACTTTGAATGCTATAGATTTTGAGTCTTAACAGCGATTAATTGAGGAAGAAATTAAATTATGAAACGTGTTAAAACACATGCTTACAACAAATTGTTATTTTCCTCTTTACTATGATCTTACATTTACAGATAATGACATTACACATCACGATTTCTGTGTCAAACCTGTGAGCTAAAGACAAAGGCCTAATAATATTTATATTTCCATTTTCTACATTCCACAGATTTCTCCGTTTTCTATGGATTTTTCCATGTTACAAAATCCAAAGGCTCATTTCTTACAATTTTACAATCTGTTTCATCTTTTCTTGATAAGTATTTTGTTAATACATGTAATGATATAAAAATGATATTAAATATTTATGTGTTTATGAAATTATGTTCAATTATTTTATTAAAAATTTAGCTTGAATAATATATGGATGTATATTGGCTATTCTCAAAAGGTGCGTCGAAAATGGGGTATTTTTTTAAATAGACAAAAATGATATTTCTCCATACAAACTTGGAAATATTTTCATACCTTTCAATTCTAAACAAACTAAAGAAGCTGGAAGAGCTTTTAAACCTGAATATGATAGTTTAATCTATTAATTTTGACAGATTTTGACGCATTATTTGATGCAAATAAATGGGACATTTCAAACCGTACCCGAAACAATTGTTTATCACAGGACACCAATTATTTTTTTCTAAGCAATTTACAGACACATCTATAGAAGAAGAACTAATGTTATATAAAAAATATATATTAGCAGCTAAATTATAATAATTAGAGCCTTTTTTATACAATATAATAAGCTATGGTGGTCCTGACATTTTGTGTCCTATTAAAAGCTACTACTAAATTATGTCATAAGTTTTAACACAGTGTCATAATCGTTTAAAAAGTAAACTAAAAAGCCAAATATTATGATGCAGATACGGGGAATAATATTTGAAAACAAATGAAAACCAAGTAAAAGGGTTTAATTACTACTTTTACTGAACATGCATTTCTCTTTGCTGTCATTTTCTTGAACAGTAGTCACATTTAGTGTTCAAATTGGTGTGTATACATCCATGTGTACACGGGTTGTATGTGTTTTACATAAGGCCACTATGTTTAATTTTTTCTGTTTTAGATCAGAACAAATCCAAAATCTAATGAGGGAGGGCGGAAAAAAAACATTTTAGGAACAAAAAAACATTTAACCTTTTTTTGGAAAATAAAAAATGAAATAAAACAAGAGCACACTCGATAATAGCCCGCCGCCGAATTATGATAAAGAAAGTAAAGACGAATGTCATCACGTAAATAACAACCCAAGATATAAATGGTATGTTAAACCAGCCGCTTTTCAAGTTATCGCGCCCACAAGGTCAAATTATGGACGTAAAATAAATGTGAAAAATGGCAATAAGTTGACCATTTTGATTTTTTTACCGGCCATTATTGAGCTTGTCCAAGAACTGCTTATTAGTAACATGCATAACAAACTTGAGGAGGATACTTGTGAAAATGTTGAAGTTATCGCGCCCACAAGGTCAAATTATTGACGTAAAATGAGAAAAATCACAATAAATCGGCCATTTTTTTTTTTTTCAGCCATTATTGAACTTCTCCAAGAACTACTTATTAGTAATATGCATAACCAATTTGAAGAGGATATGTGAAAAACTTTTCAAGTTTTCGCGCCCACAAGGTCAAATTATTGACGTAAAATGTGAAAAATCCCAATAAATCGGCCATTTTTTTTTTTTTCCGGTCATTATTGAACTTGTCCAAGAACTACTTATTAGTAACATGCATAACCAATTTGAAGAGGATATGTGAAAAACTTTTCAAGTTATCGCGCCCACAATGGCAAATTATTGACGTAAAATGTGAAAAATCGCAATAAATCGGCCATTTTTTATTTTTTTCGGCCATTATTGAACTTGTCCGAGAACTGGTCATTAGTAACATGCATAACAAATTTGAAGAGGATATGTGAAAAACTTTTCAAGTTATCGCGCCCACAAGGGCAAATTATTGACGTAAAATGTGAAAAATCGCAATAAATCGGCCATTTTTTTTTTTTTTCGGCCATTATTAAACTTGTCCGAGAACTGGTCATCAGTAACATGCATAACAAATTTGAAAAGGATATGTGAAAAACTTTTAAAGTTATCGCGCCCACAAGGTCAAATTATTGACGTAAAATGTGAAAAATCGCAATAAATCGGCCATTTTTTTTTTTTTCGGCCATTATTAAACTTGTCCGAGAACTGGTCATTAGTAACATGCATAACAAATTTGAAAAGGATACGTGAAAAACTTTTCAAGTTATCGCGCCCACAAGGTCAAATTATTGACGTAAAAGGTGAAAAATCGCAATAAGTCGGCCATTTTGAATTTTTTTTCAGCCATTATTGAACTTGTCCGAGACGTGGTCATTAGTAACATGCAAAACAAATTTGGGAAGGAAACATGAAAAACTTTTCAAGTTATCGCGCCCACAAGTAAATGTTAACGCCGACGCCGCCGAACTTCAATTGCAATAGCCCACCTTTTTTAATTAAAATTAAAAGGCGGGCTAAAAAAACATTGGACAAATTTCTTCTCGCCCTCCTTAACTTGAAAAGTTAAGGAGGGCGATGAAATAAAAAAAACTTTTGCCCTTTAAAAAAAAAACTAATGAGGGCAACGGAAAAAACAAGCAAAAAAAACATAGCTGGTAAAATATTTGTTATCTCCCGAAATGAACGTTTTTAAATCTCCCGAAATTAACAGTTTTTTTCCAGAAATCGGAAAGAATCTAATGCGCGCACTGGGCAGAAAATATATATATGCGCGGCCTGAATCTAAAATATGGTAAAATGTGCGACCGTTCGACCGATCATATATAGTGTTTTTATTTCACAATGACTGTACAAAATAGCAGAATCAATGTTGGATCTCATCTGTATCTATATTTATTTATAGTTTTGTGAAAATTTGAGTTTGCACCTACAAATCAGTGAAAAGCTACGACCATAAAACATTGTGAGAGACGAAAGTGGTCGTAACATACTATTACTAGGACACCAAATGGTCATAACATTGAAAATCAATACTAGAAAGTAAAGACACAAAAAAATTTCGTGTCCACATGATCGAACATTTGGCCGAACTTGAGACACCAATGGCAGCACACAGGACACCAAGAAAATTATTCACTGCGGTCGCACATGGCATTATTGAGAGGACACCAAAAAACATATGGTGTTCTCTGTTTGACCGTTCTAAAAAAACATATTTTTTACATTTTAAACCCTCCATTTTCTGCTTCCAAATTTAAATGTATTCATGACTAATTATCATCAATATAATCGATCTGTTAATTAAATAAGTTAACATTTTGCTTTAAAAATACGGGGTCAAATATCCCACTTGTTCGACGCACCTATTAAGAGCCGCCCATATACATGTATGGATTTAGTACATACTTTGGCCAGTTGATGCAATTTGCTAATCATGATATTAAATGCTGACTGATTTATAAATTATGTCTACTTATATTAATACAAAATATTTTAAATAATATGTATGTATATATATGGATTTAGTCCTTTGGCCAGTTGCTGCAAGTTGCTAATCACCACCTCTAATAATAGTTTTTTATCAATAATACCTGGGCTTCATAGCTTGACGCCAGTAAAGGGTGTTTGTTGGTGAAACACGCAACTTGACTGTTTAGCGCCAAGAAGCGAGAAAATATAATAAAACACAGTAGCCGTCTTGGTTGAAGAAACAAATACTAAATGCTGGTTTAATAATGGCACAACGTCGCAGATGATGGCTCAGCATTAAACCAACATTAAATCAACGTCTTGTTAATGTTGGTTATACATTTCCTGAAAATGGAAACAGTATATGCCTACATATATGTCTCTAATTCCGTATGTCCAGGATAATACAATTTATGGCAGAAATGGAGAAAAGGTACAGATGGAATGTCTTCGCAATAATATTTTATGGTTGGCATTAGAAGTATATAAAGTCATAATTATAACTTTTTAAATATAAAACAGATTTTATCATCTATCACAATAAATTGTTTATTACAGATGTCAATTCAGATACAGTAGAATCCCGTTATAGCGCGAATCGTTACACCGCGATATCGGTTATAACGCGGTCCGCACATGGACCCCGTTTTTTACAGGGTGAAATTTGACTAATAGTGCATATTTTTTATTCTTGATCACGCCAGTCTGGTTAAAACATTGCCCATTCACGTTCACGTGACGCTGTGCTGACCAGGCATGTATGCATGCATTAATCAGTGCACCCCTCCCCATCCCTCGCGGCCACACTGTTGGCAGGTGCGACCACCGACAACGCTGCGGATTAACCTTCCGACTGCTCCTGTTCAAAATAAAATATTAAGTAACAATTATGTAACCGCGATATATATGTTATACCGCAGTATATGGTGATCCAGTAAGTTACCGCGGTATAAATTTAACATGTTTAAAGAGGTGAATAAAAGATTCTGAGTTTTGATGATACTGTTAGGTCTATACCGCGGTATATGGTGATCAAGTTACTGCCGTATACAATTAAAAGAGGTGAATAAATGATTCTGAGTTCTGATGATACTGTTAGGCCTATACCGCGGTATAAGGTGATCCAGTTACCGTGGTATAAATTTAAAAGAGGTGAATAAATGATTCTGAGTTCTGATGATACTGTTAGGCCTATACCGCGGTATAAGGTGATCCAGTTACCGCGGTATGGAAGAGGCGAATGAATGACTCTTGAGTTCTGAGTAATGATACTGTTATGGACCATCGTGAAATAGTACATTTAAACAAAGGGGACTATTTAGCGCCAATAGCCTAATTTAGGAATGACACGTAGATCTTTTGATCAGTGTTGATGATTGTTCCTGTCCAACAACTCACCTGTGCAATGTTATGCTTGTGCAAGATCACAGCAAGGAGGACAATACCAATTAGTTGCCTGTATGTAACACATTTAACAAGTACACCTTACTGTCATTAATCATCGCTGGCACATTAACTGTCTGGCCTGGCCGTCTGTGTAAATTAACAGTACTGGAGCTTAACAGGTCTCCTATTGTGACGGCACGTTAGGCAACATCCACAGCCCATTCTTTACTCTGTGTACACAAGGCAGATGAATACGGCACAGTGCCGGGCCAACAAATAAAATAAACTTTATTCCGAGAGGGTATACTATTTAGCGCTAGAGCAGTGGTTAGCAATGGACAATCACGATGTTGATCGAGCATTGAAACCGCGTTGTGCTGTAGTCACACGATGACGCTATACTATACCTATATCTATTGTGATCTCAAGAATAATGATTAATGTACAGTATGGGAAACAAAATAATTCTCGTCGTATCTCAGGCCTCGTGAATATACGATACAAAGCCCACCCTCTCGTAATACCTGTCAATCAAACTGTTCCAAAGCGTTGATTGGTGGTAGGAGAGCTCAGCCCGTCCCTATCTCGCATAACACCGTGATGCCCATGAGAAAGTGCGAGGTTTTGTCCATGAACACGGGAATGATCCGTGATATAGTCCATATTCATACATGATAAACAGTTTTCTAATTATTGCATCATTGCTGGCATAACATTTTCAATTTGAACCAGTGCTGGCTTAGTTTGAAGAATATATATATACACCTCATTTTTTGCATGAAACAGAAGAGTGTATTTGTTATAAAAACGTCTAGCCTAATCACGCTTTGTGTGATCCCATGGCATTCACAGGGTCGGTGTAGATCCCCTACACCTTTCATTCACGCCTAAAGTCGCACTTCAATCTGTTAACTACACATGGAGTGATTTCACGGAGCCCAAGATGTCATCATATCTCGCGAGGAGCCAAAAGGTTCTAATTGTGTTCAACTAGAAAAACATAAGATTAAATAACTTGCCCACCCTAGTGTTATATAAAAGAGTGAATTTTCAATCGAACCGGCATATTTGCTTTGACCACGAAACAGACAGCATTGCTGCAAAAATATTGTACACAATTTATTTATTGAATTATTTTTGCCAATAAATGATAAATTAAATATTGTATATTTCCAATTCATTATTTATTCTGTTCATTTGTAATAAAACAGAGTACATAGCATCTACCACTGCCGCGTATAGCGTGTCCATATAGACCCAATGTATTGACCATCAGCGGTAGAACAGTCGTTCCGCTATAGCGCGATCCACTTATAACCCAGTCCCGTTTTTTGGAGCCCAACTACCGCGTTATAACGGGATTCTACTGTACTACGCAACAGACAAATCAATTTCTTTGGTTTAAACATATTTTTATTGTCCAATTGAAGCAATACAGGATAACCGATTGTAATACATTAGGCTTCGCTTGGAAGAAAAAAAGTGGGTGATGCTTGTGAATCATGGGAATGCTTGAGTCATGGTGTGAATACAATGAGTAGGCAGTAGGTGTCAATCTCCTTGGCAGAGCTGGAACATGTCATAAAACAAATGCTTGTACTTGTGTGGTATCATATTAATGTTGCCGTGACCTCATACTAGTATACAGTTGTTGTAAAGTGTCAGGCACAAAAGCACGCACCACATCATCGAATTTGCTTAGTATTTAAATTAAATTAAAAAGAAACATGATTATGCTTCTGAATAAGAAATGAAGTAACTTTCCACCTCATTGAGTAATGTCGATAATGTTTACCATGTTTACTCAACAACAAATTTATAGCACACTGGGTAAATTACTAGTAGTGTTGCTCATCATCTAACTCTTCTTCGGTCACAACAAAAATGATTTTGATCTTGAGATAATTTTTTAAGAGGATGTGATCACTTCACTTCTTCAGTGGCCAAGATCACGTTAGTAGTGGTTGAGATAACTTTTTAAGTGGCTTAGCACATATTTCATCACCAACAACACTGAAATTTATTAAATATGATTGTTGTTGATGACGAAATATGTTTAAACTCTCCGCCTGCCTAAGTTTTTAAATATACATATATGTTTTTAGTATAGTTTTTAGATTACATCCATGAAAAATCCCAGTAAATTTATACAAGTGTTTTGTGTTTACTGGGACAGGGATTTACATTGTAATAGATGATTGGTTAATGCATTGTATATTGTCTATTGTCTTCTTTGGTGGCCAAGATCACTTTTAAAGGGGCTGTGATCACTTCTTCAGTGGACAAGATCACTTTTGTAGCGGTAAAGTAACTTTTAAAGTGGCTGTGATCAGTTCTTCAGTGGCTAAGATCAATTTTGATCAAACAGTCATTTTAATGTTTTTTTAATGTTTTTTCAGGATTTATGTGAATTTGTGAGACACTGCAATAAAAGACATATTTTTCTCTGTTTGTTTGTTCCTTTTGCTTACTATTACTGGTAGAAATGAAGCCATCATTGTAGAATTAAAAGCATCAGTTGGTTTGAATGGCACTTTTATCACCCTTTCTGGGGGTTCCCATCATTAGATTTCTCACAATTACGAAAAATGGTCCCAGCTGTCACCTTTAATTCCATAATTGTTGCAACAAATGCTTGTAGAGGTAAGTGGAAGAGGCATGCTGTGGCCCTTTCTAATAAATTTTTTACACAGGTGCTATTTTTTTTTTTTTTTTTTGTGAAAAAAATGAGGATAGATTAGACCCTATGTTCACTGCCCTATGCCCTATGAGGAACAGAAGAATGTGGGAATCTCTAAGAATTGAGATACCTGGAGAAGACTACACTAGTTTGCCCAGGGTAAAACCTGGGTGAAGTTTTGTCTTCACTGCTCTACACTTTCTCATGGGGTGCACCGAGGGTGAAAATAGAAGTCTCATAGCCATAAGGATAAAAATCCATCAAAATCATGGACTTAAAAAAAAACAGGGGCCGTAGGCTATGCCTAAATGTCTGATTGTTATGTGGTATATTTGCTCTGATAAAGTATCGCGGGGCACTCATTGGGTGCCCCGATGTATCTTAAAACTTAATATTTACAGATACAAGATCTCAGTATGTGTCTGGGTGATGTTTTTGGTTTCTGTATCTATGCTGGAATTTGAAACATTGAGGTCACAACTTTCGGACGTTTTTTATAATTCAGCTCAGATTTTGATCTAGCACAGCATTTTTCTTGCGCGGTGAAAAACGTTGAATGTGGCCAAATATTTCTTTCAGCATGTCGGCAGTAACGAAATAAGGCTCAGCATAATTTTATTGGACAATTTTGAAATGTATTGAAAGTACTCAACTTTAACTTAACGCCCACCTAGCGAGACAAACGTTCCAACTCTTACAAATACTCGGCGAGTGTAGGCTGTGGTAATTTTTTTCAAGAATCAAGACAAAAACAAAACAAATTTTGAGAGAATGTTAAATATTTTCATTCGTCAGCACATTCGCTACCGTTGACATATGATATTGTATGTCATATTGAGAGCAGCATTAGGCCACATTTTTCTGATTAATTGGTTCTCAAGAATTATTATTCAAGATTCAGAGCGGACGGTCGAAAAAAAAAAATTATTCGATTTCGTAATGATTACTTACATAAAAAACACTTTTTTCCTCTTAAAAAAAATGTGCATAGCTATAGTCTAATTTACCCGGTAGACCCTAACAGTTACATGATTATTTATTATTTCATTGATATTAAATTGATTAATAAATATTAAATAACTGGTCGGCGGTAGACCTAGGTCTAGTCTCCTAGACCTAGATCTACTAGACTAACGTTAGTATTTTTCACCCACTTGAAGACACATTTTTGTCATTCACACAACTTCAAGTTGATGAAAATTTTAATTTAGTCTAAAATAAAATAAAAAAAAACAAAATGTCTTTTTTATTTTTTATTGATTCTCCATTATCGTGACTCGGCGGTCTTGAGAACCAACGAACTCTCGCCTTAGCGATTTCAATGTTCACGCCACTCTTCCAAGTTTAATTCTCGTTGACTTCAACCGATTATCGCTCGCAGTGCAATTTCACTTTAGCAGATTATAGATACAATGGGAATTGAGATCTAAGGTCGCCTAGATAAACGCTTTCTGTCACATGATTCAAAAGTATTCTATGAATAATTATTAGGCGCTATAATATGCTTAGTATTGTCATAACTCATGTAACTATATTCTTATACCATACTACTGTTGTATGCATGCAATTTTTATATTCAAAAATAAAATTGGTTGCTGTTTGTTTGTTTGTTTGTTTGTTTGTTGTTTTCCTTTGAATGAATGAATGAATCAGTCAGCCAGACTACGAAGGACTACTCTGGTTCCCAGAGCCACACTACGCGGCGTGGCCGAGCTTCATGTAGCCTCTGGTAGGCCCCAGTGGCAAATGTTAATGACTTGTTGCTATTTTTAGATGAAAATAGGGTAATCCCCGAATTCAGGCATTTTTGAAAGGTCACTTCCCCGGATGAAGAGTTGTTCACAGTATTGTATTTCCCCTCTGACGCATTTTCTATGACTTGACCCAGAATTTTTTTTCACAGACCTCAATAGCACAGGCATGAAAGTCACGTGACTAAGAACCTTGGCCTCGACCCGGCCATAAATGAAATTGGCCGGGCTCGCCAGGCAAACCAAGGAAGTTCTTGGGTTTACCATTCTCCACACATAGATGTCGCTCAAGTAAACCTCCCTCTGCAGCAGCACGTCATATTCCCGGGAAATGTGTGGGCACGATGTACGCCTAAACCATTTGACAGTAGACGTGTTAAGGGGGTGGGGTGGCGATAGGGAGGTTGGCTGGCAGATTTTTGACTGGGTGGTGTACCCTCCCCCCCCCCCTATAATTACCCATTTACATCCTCCTGAGGCCGGTGAGTGGCCGTGAATACAGTTGTGTAAGTGAGGAAAAAGTGATGACAAAACAACAAGAAGAACAATGTATAGGTAAATGAAAACGTAGTTTTTAGCAAAGTTCACTTTTTTTGAGAGTCATAATCATACAATATTTGGAAAAAAATGTAACGTCATTGAAACGAACATTATAGGCCTAAATTAGTTACACACTGCATCATATACGTTAAAAATCAGTTATGATAATTTTATACATGAACCTAACAAATTGTTTGACTACATCAGTTAATACCACTAGTAGTATTGAATAATAATTATATTCCTAATATAATTTGCAAAATGTAATATGCCTACAACAAATGAAATAGTTTAAATAATCAGTGATGCGTTTTACCAGATCATAAAATATATAATGTAACCAGATGTTATTTCTCATGATAATTTAACTGATGTTCTTTGGATAATTTTTCGGTGAATAATTTGTTCATTCTTTTTTCCTCAGTCAAACCGAAACAACAGGCTAAGTTAGCATGAACTTCGTTAAAATGAAGGTCCATGGCATGTCGGGTATTAGCAATAATAGGGTTTCCTACACTTTCGGCAATGCATCGACTACAGATCAAAGTCGGTTGAAAATTACTCAAAGCAGCCCTTTGGGATGACATCAATTTTCGTTTTTAATTCCGTACTGAAGTAGAGTATCCAAGAATCATGTTTTTATTTTTTTCAGAATTTTCATATTTTTACAAATATTTTTAATCAACATTTCTATGAAACCAGAAGTAGCCCAAACAAACTATTTGTATACCTGAAGGACGATTGAATGTTTTCACAGCATTGGGCCACATGCTGATGGCATCGGCCCAGCGTTGGGTAGACAATCAGTGCTGCAGGTGTGTCCTCCCGTGTCCTGACTAAAAGAGACCAATTAGCGGCGACTGCTCTAATCTTACCGTCTGATACGTGGGAATATGTGATGTAAAGTGCTGAATATTGCTGACTTGTTTTGTCTAAATGGCAATATACGACCTGAAAATACAACTATTTCACTTTTTTGTTATTTCACTATTTTGTTTTTTGACTTTTTCGTATTTTCAGTTAAGATCAGCTAGTAGGCTAAATATAGCTTAATATAAATTAAATTTTTAAAATGGACAACATTGAAAATGTCTCATCCCAAGGGGTCCCTTTACCATTTCTTCACTTTTAAAAGTCAGTTAAAATGTTTTTTCGCTGTTTACGTTTTTCTACCCGTCGGCCTTTCTGCTTAGGCTGCTCACAATTTTCCACAAAAATTTCCATGCAGTTGTGAATATAGGTTGCCTTATTCAAAGACACAATGATGCAATTCGAGGCTTAGGACACAAAAGAACCAACAAATTATAAAATCCCTCATATAAATGTTTATACAAATATGGTTGGCTTTTCTTCAAGAAAGATCTACAGCTACAAATACCCAAATATATGTTGCAAATATGCTGATATATGTACTTTGAAATGTAAAAGGCGTTCCAATGCGGAGCGCCAGACTACAGAAGCAGTGAAATCAAAATCTGCCAGATCAGTTTACGGCGCACCCTTGCAGTCGTAACTGTGGTCACGCTGAAAATTAGGGTCGGAAACAGGAGATCTTACTTTCATTTTATTATATAATGTTGTAGCGTCACAAAAACTCAGCCGCGGAAATAATAAGTGTGAAGCTGATGAACCCCGTTGTTTTGTACCATAAAAGGAGATTTCATAATGCTTTCCAATTTAACACCTTTCTCTCTCGAGACGTGTTTGCATTAACGTGACGTACTGGAATTAGGTTAGCATTAGTTATTTTAGCTTCCCTGTACATGACACTGTCTAGTAGTGCTCAAACTAAGTGTGACATCTTTTTATTTGCCAAGTTGTTTAGGTCAATTTTATCCATTTCTTTGAATTTACGTTCTGTGGTGTTGTCTGTCATCATTAGAGGATCCTACCGCGATTTGGGAGAAACACGAAAAAAATTAGCAGCAGACATATGTGACCCGATCTGGCAAAATGAGACGGAAGTCGCGTTTTGACTATTGAGCTAGGGCCTCCAAAAGGCAAAATGGTCATAATATGACCAATTTCAGATTTTGAGGTAAAGTATGAGATTAAAATGTTAACTTTCGGTTCCTAAAATTTTAAGGTATAAAAATAAATATGTATTATAGAAAATTAATGTTTTAAACACACTACAATTTGCATAAAATGAACAAATTTACTAAAAATTATGACGCCAGCACTAGCGTCATGAGCGTGGTGATAGGTCCCTATATAATATAGTGTATGTCTATATGTACCCCATTTGCTAGATGTTAGTGTATTAATTGATTTTATTATGGATTATGTATCTTGAGGGTGCTAAAATTAAAAATTAAAGTGGGTTAAATTTTGTCAGGGTCATTGAGGTCATTTTCTGACCCCCTGAAAACCCCCCTCCCCCTACTATATGATTTTTTCAACTTAACCGAATAGCGGCATGTAGCAGCTCATTTTGCAGGTATTGATGAGTAGAACAAACTTTATCTAAGAAACTTTGGGCTAAAATTTATATTTACCCCTCCAATGGGGGAAATAAGGGGTAAAAAGGGGGTGGTATCACGAAAAATAGGGTATATTTTCAAATTAATGGAATAGAGTCGTGCAGCAACTCATTTTGTAGGTATTAATGAGAACAAATACTTCACCAAAGAACAATATGCTAAAATCTATATTTACCCCCTCCTGTGGGGATAAGGGGTAAAAAAGGGGTAAAATCAAGAAAAATAGGGTATATTTTCAACCTATCGAATAGCGTCGTGTGGCAGCTCATTTTGTAGGTATTTATAAGTAGAACAAACTTTACCTGAGAACAAACTGGCTAAAGTACATATTTACCCCCTTCCGGGGGGGGGGGGGGGTAGGGATAAAAAGGGGCATATTTTCAAATTAATCGAAAAGATAGATTGAGATGTGTTTGGTGTACCCCCGTGTTGGGGCATAAGTGGGTTTCAGCCATCATAGACATCCTAAACGAACACAATTGGAGCTTTTTTTACCCTTTTTCGCTTATTTGACATTGTTGTGACCTTGGGGTAACACTCATAAGAAGCCCCACCCAGCCCATGTGACCGTGTGTACTTGGGTTTGGCTTCATCAGATTTAGCAGAACTGCTAGTTATTGGTCCAAACATGACAATGTATGTGTTATTTGATCTGTTCCTGTCATATCAGGTGGGGGTATATATATGGGTCACTTTAGGGGGTATTACCCTACATGCCTATATTCCCCCTGTTATCTTGTGTTGGGGCATAAGTGGGTTTCAGCCATTATAAACATCCTAAATTAATACAATTGAAGCAAAAACAACAAAAACTTACTATTTTCACCCTTTTCGGCTGATTTGACCTGGAATATGACCTTGAGATGACCTTGACTTGACCTTGGGGTAATACCCATATGAAGCCCTACCCCATCCCGTTTCACCATTTTTAGTTGGGTGGGGCTTCATCACCTTTAAAAGAGTGTTGGTTATTTGTCCAAACATGACACTATATCTGTTATTTGGTCCATTTCTGACATATGAGATGGGGGATGACATAAAGGTCATTCTGGGGGGTATTACCCTCTAACCCCCATATCACCCCTGTAACCTCTTGAGATGTGTTTGGTGTACCTACGTGTTGGGGCCTGAGTGGGTTTCAACAGTCATAGCCATCTCAAATGTACAGAATTAGAGCAATAACAACGAAAACTAACTATTTTCACAATTTTGCCTGATTTGACCTTGCTGTGACCTTGAAATGACCTTGACATGACTTTAAGATAACACCCTTATAAAGCCCCACCCCAGCCCATGTCACCATGTGTACTGGGGCTGTGTTTCATCACACTTAGCGGAACTGCTAGTTATTGGTCCAAACATGACAATGTATTTGTTATTTCACTAATTCCTGTCATTACAGATGGGGGTGATATAAAGGTAAATTTGGGGGGTATTACCCTCCAACCCCTATATTACCCCTGTAACCTCTTTGAGATGTGTTTGGTGAATCTCCATGTTGGGGCCTAAGTGGGTTTCAACCATCATAGACATCCTAAATTAATACAATTGAAGCAAAAACAACAAAAACTAAATATTCTGACCCTCTTTGGCTGATTTGACCTTGATATGACCTTGACATGACCTTTGGGTAATACCCATATGAAACCACACCCTAAGCCGTGACGCAGTGTGTACTTGGAATTACCTCCATCAGCTAACTGACCATTTTTAATAGAAGTGGGCCTACTTTTCTGGTCATTTGTCCAAATATGTCTATTTTTTTAAATCCTTCACGGTGACATTCTTATACAAGAAATTGAATAAGGGTTGAGAAAAAAATTCAAAAAAAACTTTCTTTATCTTTAAACTCCGTTTTCTAAAAATGACACAATTTTTAAGTTTATATTTTCCGATTTGGCCTGAGTTAAATCTTTGGAGCTATTCAACCTACATGCTCGTGTAACACCTCATTTTAAAGGTAATTTTGTGGAGATTTAGCATCTGATAATAACTCTAATACCCCAAAACGCGACTTCCGTCTCATTTTGCCAGATCGGGTCACATATAGTCTCCTTCCGGAGATGCAAGGAGATGCAAGCAATTCAGCCATTATTGTTTGGTTTCCATGGGAATGATTTCATTCGGTAATTTGGTTATCAATGTTTGATAATCTGCTATTAACGTCTCTAGTACTCAAAAACACCAAGCTCTCATGACAGCATAGAATCCATGTTCTCGAAATGGTTTAAAAATGCAATCTTGTACAATGTACTCTCTGAATGCCGCCAGGCGATGACAATCACAAAAAGAACCATGAAGTTATAAAAGTATTTTTTTTAGCATTTTCTACATCAGTACCGCTCACAATAAATAAATCTGACATGTCCTGTGCATAGGCCTGTAAATCCATAAAGCAGATTTGTGAAACGAGGACGATAATAGGTGTATTTACAAAAAAATCAGTCAGCTAGAATGTTCAAATATAAAACGGGTGGCGTCATTATATTATGAGAGGTCTTTAACACACCTTTTTAAATTATATTGTATAAATTAATGGTGATAGGAGTGTTTTATCTAGCTCCCAATATTATGACATTATATCTTCAAGCGAAATATTGAATTCAAATTTTTTACGCGAATTTATGGGTTTAAAGCTGTGAATTGATTTTCAGGAGCACATTTCTAAGTGCAGACCCACATAATATCATGTCGATTTTTATGTGATTTAACATGATTCTAACCATGCTGAACCTGTTGTACATGTTGTATGACAAATAAATCAGTAGTGACTGGTAACTATCTGACTATGTCAGTAAAACATCTATATTTTTTAATTTAATTTGTTGACTCGGGTGGATCGTTTGGTGTCAAAGGTTAAATTAGGTTAGCCGTTATTACATAGATTATAGCCCGCTATTCCATGTACTTCGAGCAGATGTGTTTTCTTGGTGCGACAAAAATCTTTCTTCATATCTACTTACAGCATTAATTTGGCACTTAAGCATAATAGAAATAGCGTTGAAATGTTATCACCCTTAACTAGGCAGCAAACTATGAGCAATTCTCAAAATGCGAAATAGTAACTCTTTTATAACTGCTTGAAGTATCATTCCTTTAGAAATTCAGTTATGACAAACTTAAAAAAATTGACACTTCGAAATAACAGGGACTGTGTTAAAAGCTAGCACACTAGGCAATGAAGCACTCACATATTTATTTGATTCCTTAGACGTATATATAGAAGTAGGTATATTTACTCATGCAGAAGTGTATTGGATCTACGTATATTGAGGATATCGATAATTAATTGAGATGTTTAACATTATTGACTTATCTATAATGCATTTTTTCTGGTATACTCTGTGCGAGCGCTGTATTGGTAACGATGATCTTATATAACCAAAATACTAAATTAAAGACATTAAATTTAGTCAGGCGTATACATCATATACATCTGGGTAGGTGGGTGTGTCACTACTGAACATTCATTCGTGCATTTGCCAATTTCGATACCCAAATTGACCATGGCTAATGAGAATACACCTACGGATTGTCATTGTTTTTGAATCTCAGTTAGTTTTAGTGGGTGGGGATCCACAAATATATCAGTGGAGAGCTTCTTGGCCATGACCGACTTCAACATGTTAAGTGAACATTAGCTAACTCCGGGGGTCAGATGCTTGGGGCCATAGCGTAATGCCATAGCTTAATACTTACTTGGCCTCATAACGTCACAATTTCGGAATTTTGTATAAATTTTATAGATTTATTCCAGGTAAATATGCCTACTAATATTCGCAGTCTAAAATGGTGGAAATAGACCAGTATCAGCAAGATCGTTTATTCTAATCCAGTATAGTCCTAATGAAGAATTATTTTGAAAACTGTCTCTTTTTTGTTTGAATGGGTCTGAAATGTTGTGTAGAAGAAATAAGGGAGCTAAAGTTTTAATTTTATTTTACAATTGATTTCACAAGATCAGGCAGGTCATTGATGTTCAAGAACAGTATTGGACCTAAGACCAGCCCCTGATATGAGACACCCCCGAATAAATTATATCTGTAGCCATCAATCAAGACCCTTTGATTTCTATCGTGGAGGAAATCCAATTATGGATGTTTCCTCTTATACCATAATGAAATAATTTGGATATCAGTCTCCAACATATCATATATTGTTGTACAGGAGTGACCCTTTCCAAAACCATGCTGCTTGTCTGAAATACTGTTTTTATCATCAAAATTCCCCGGGCAAAATTCCTTACCATTTGTCTGACCAATATATGCTTCATGAGATTACAGCAGACACATGTTAACCCAGACAGCTACGTATTGGTTGGACCACCAGTGTTCTATCATGCAGTGGCCATCAGTGGCAAATCCCACCCTCCGATACATCTTTCTCAATAAGAACACGCCACACAGTGAGCATCGCCAAACTGTTTTAATCAGACAACTGTTACACACTGTTCAATGACAACACGCCACACAGTGAGCAGCGCCGAGCTGTTTTAATCAGACAAACTGTTCACGCGCAAACTCGTGCAAGCAGTCTATTGCCGTCTGCGTGCCACTGGTGGTCCACCAGTGTCGTTTATGCCGCTCATAGCCACTGGTGGACCACTGGAGTGATGTTGTCTGAGAAGGAGACTGGTAGTTTGAGTGAACGTATTGTAAAAGTAAATTAATCAAATCAATTAATCCCTATAAAAGCGAATTATGCAATTAAAATATAATATTTTCAATTGATAGTATATTAATTAGAGTTATATAATAATCCTACACATTAACATGATTAACTTTTCTTGTGACTTTCTTGAAAATTAGGATAACTGAATAAATGTGGCTGATCTAGTTGCAAAGAAAATCCGCCACGACGGAAATTCACACCCAAAACTCAAAAGAGCAAAATATGTTAAGTGAAACAATTGATAAAAGTAGCTTACATTTGTATTACTTTGTTCAACATGTTTAAATTCTGTCTGAGTGTTTGGTGCAGGTCGTGAATTTTATATTGAGAGAGAGATAAATATGACTTGTTTCATATATTTAATTTCCACCAGAGACGATATCAAGAAAAAATGTTTAAAGGGCATCTCAGACTCTCATCGGTCAATCGATAAACATGGTGGATATTATTACATTTCGTTACCAGATAAGCTATATAGTAGGCTTACATTAAGTAATGACATTCGAGTTTCAAAATAATTATGTAGGCCTATATCTTGAGTTTGCCTCACTTAAATTAAGCTCTGGTTACGGCCCTGCTAGCGAAGCTGATAATCCACGTCATTCCACCCAATTTTTTAGCGAATGTAGAACAAAGTCAACCGTAATATTCATAATTCCAACCATCCACCCCAGGTCTTAGGGTCGACAAGGAGGGGTGCGCCAACCCTGCTGAACAGAATCCCAGCAGACACAAGCCGTAGAATCAATGTTGGTTTAACATTGGTCCAGCGTCGTAGAAAGAAAATCAACATTAAACCAACAATGATTCAACGCTTGTGTCTGCTGAGATGCCCCGCTCCTAGAAATTAGTCCCCCCACTCAGCTAACAGAGGTGTAGGAGGAGGGGCCGTACCCCTTATCGCTACCCCTCACACCTCCTGTATAGCAGTACACCCACCCCACCCTTGCCCACACACTTCCCGGAAAAAGTTCATTATTGGGTTGGGGGTGCACGGTTACCAATTCTGGCCCATGGACAATCCTGCTTCTATCGTATCCGCGACATGCGTCGAATTCTGTCCCTAGTTCTTGCCAAACCAATTGCAGTGGCACTGTTTAGTAGCAAATTAGATTATTGTGAATCGCTCTCTCACAACATTTCAGAAACAAACATCGCTAGATTAGAAAGACACAGACATCGCTAGATTAGAACGTGTTCAGAACTGCCTAGGTACAGTGGTAACCGAAGCCTCACGTTTTAGTAGTTCTGTTCCTATGCTAAAACAAATACACTGGCGTCCTGTCTGGACAGGATATGCATTGTAAAATATGCATTGTAACTTTCCGAACCCTAAAAGAAAACCACCCTGCATATCTCACTGACGTACATGTTCGAGCGAAATGCTTTTTAGGGTGGTGGAGTTAGAGGGATTAAGGGGCTATGGAGATGCATTAAACGGCAACGAAGAACGTTAAATCACAAGAAAAATGCGTCTGGCCGTTTTGACATTGGACGTCTGTGTGGTCTGGCCATTTTTGTGATTTTGAGACATATATTCTGATACTCCAAATACAAATTTAGAATGATGGTATATATATTTCCCATACATCACAGGAACACACATACAATATATAACCAGAATACACTTCATTTAATTAGCCAATGTGATGTTGCCATGGTAACTGACAGCCATTTTGCATATGCTAATTAGGTAGTCAAATTTTCGGAAATTTTGTTTGAAAAGCTATTTTTGAGATCCACGGAGATTCAGGAGTACAACATTATATCAATTCACATAAAATATATTAAAATACATCACAGGTTCGAAGAAGCATTCAATAGGTCTATACACACGAATTAATAGGATAAATAAGTTATTATCAAGGGATATAGTAATCTTTCTAAATTCCTTGAGGGACATACCAGATTTCATATTTTGAAATGACAATCCCAACTCATCTGGGGAATGCCGAAAACCTCGTATTCATCGAGTTCAATTTTTAGTTCAGAAATGGTTGTGACGCTGATAAATCAACTCTAGGTCCCCCATGCTGTGTTCTTAGTTGCGCAAGTGATGTTATTTCGTGAATGGCTAAGCATTATTGCCAGGTCCGAGCTGGGCTCGGACTTGGACTGCAGCGTCATAAATTCCAGGTCCGAGCTGGGCCCGGACTTAGACTGCTAAGAATTAAAGGGCGATGGAGAGAGATTAAAGGGCGATGTTAACAGACACCTATCTCACTTTAACGATTTCTCGTCGCCCTTTCTGCGTCATTGTAGTGCTTTTAATTTAACGCCTATTCCTGCAATTGAAGGCCTTTTCGTCGCTATTTATAACGCCTCTTCTTCGCCTTGAATAGGCTTTTACTCAAATCGTCACCTTTTGACGCTTTTCCATCGATCTTCAATGCCTCCACATTGCCCGTTTACACCTTCACATCTCCATTCAACGCCTCTGTGACACCCTTTAACACCTTACATTGCCCTTCAATGCTTCTGTGTCGACCTTTATCATTTTTTACCTGCCCTTCAACGCCTATATACATATCACCCTTTATCTCCTGTTATTTAACGCTTTTCCATCAACATCTAACGCTTCCTAGTTGCCCTTTACCACCTTGCCATTGCCAATTAAGGCCTCCCAATTGCCGTTTATTGCCTTTCCAACGCCATTTATCACATCTGAGCGGCCTTTTAACGCCTCTCCATCGTCCTTATATGCTTCTCCATCGACTTTTTTTCACCATTTAACGCCTTTTTGTCGCCCTTTTACGTCTCTCTGTCGCAATTTAACGCTTCTATGTTGCCCTTTATCGCTACTCCTTTAATGCTTTCTCCTAACACTTAAACCCCTACATACCACCCTTTATCGCCCCCCATCGCCCGGTAACATATATATTGTTATTTAATGCTTCATCGTCGCCCTCTAGCGCCATTTTATAGCCATTTCATACCTCCTGCCACCTTTCAACGCCTCGGTCACACTTTAACATCACTTTTTTCCCCCTTAATGCCTTGTCGCCGCCATTTTAACATCTCCCCATTGTACTTTAATGCCATCGACCTTTACTGCTTTTCCGTCGCCTGATAATTTCACTTCGATGACAATTAATCAGTAAAACCCTACTAAAATTAGATTGTCCAGTCAAAATCACACCAAAATAATTTAATCTGTGTGTTCCAATTTGTAGCATATACTGTATGTTATAATCATATTTGGCCTTCAAACTGACCATTTGACCTTGAAGATCACCTCAAATCACTAGAATAATACCAGAAACGAATTTCCCATTCAAAATCACACGAAAAGGATGTATTACACTTGTACTTAGCTCTATTTGCTAAAAATCATATTTTCGCCTACCCGACCTTGAAATTGACACATTGATCTCTTGACTATGACCATTAATCAGCAAATTAGTAGTAGAAATGGATTATTCAGTCAAAAAAGACGTACTACACTTCTTTTGCTATTTGTGTTTGTTGAATTCATATTTTTACATTTTTGACTTTGGAATTGACATTTTGATGACCTTTAATTGAAATTGACCTTTCAAATGACCTTGAAGATTATCTTGAATTCCCAAAATAATAATATAAATAGATTTTCCAGTCAAAATTCCACGAAAAAGAGGTATTACACATGCTTGTATCCAAGCTTTATTTGTTAAGTACGATATTTCTCTTACTTGACCTCGAAATTGATCTTTTGACCTTAAAGATGACCTTGAATAATCAAATTAATTTCAGAAATAGTCTGTTTCTGTGTCATTTGTATAACATTAAAAATATTCCTATTAAAGATAAGGCCCCAATTGAACTTGTCAGAAAGATCTAATACATAATAATTTCACAACACAGAAATTTATGATATTTCACTGATTCCGGGTGCAGTCATTTTTTTTATTTAAGATTGGATGATACATAACAATGAGGGCCTACAATGTCAAAAGCAGAAATTTATGACATTTCACTGATTCCGGTGCGGTCATTTTTTATTTACCCTTGGATGACCTTAAAAAAGCAAAATTACATTTTTACTACCCTTTGTCAGGTAATTATTCAAGTGATATACTGCAGTGTAGCCCACATTGTAATATTTAACCTATTACGGATATTATAAATATAGGTCACTGGTCAGTATATTCCTAAATTCCCACCAGTTTAAGATACATGTATATTTTTTAAAGCGAAAACAAACTGGATATTCAAAAAAAATTGTGAAGTAAGAGCGTAATAAATTATAATTATGCTCAAATAAAGTATATTTTAAATCCACAAATGCATTAATGATCATGAGTACTACAATAAAAGTTTTGAAACTGACCTCGAATAATCGAAATAATTTCAGAAATGGCAGGTGTGTTTCTGTGACATTTGCATGACATTAAAAATATTCCTATTAAATATAAGGTCCCAATTGAACTTGTCAGAAAGATATATAATACATAATAATTTCAAAACACAGAAATTTATGACATTCCACTGATTCTGGGTGTGGTCATTTTTTATTTAATCTTGGATGATACATACAAATGATGGTATACAATTTCAAAAAGCAGAAATTTATAACATTTCACTAATTCCGAGTGCGCTAATTTTTTATTTAACCCTGGATGACCTTAGAAATCAAAATTACATTTTAACTACCCTTTGTCAGGTATTCAATCAAGTGTTCACTGTAATATTTACCTATTACGGATATTATAAATATTGGTCACTGGTCAGTATATTCTTAAATTTCCACCAGTTTAAGATACATGTATATTTTTTTGAGTGGAAACAAACTGGATATTTCAAAAAAACTGTGAAATAAGAGTGTAATAAATTATAATTATGCTCAAATAAAATATATTTTAAATCCACAAATGCATTAATGATCATGAGTACTACATTAAAAGTTGTGTAACTGAGCGGAACCGCCCAAGTAGGCACAAAACGTAAAATTAACGTTTATAAAATTGAAACTAGATTGGAATTGTGACTTTTCAAGTAACAATAATATTTGGGCTTGGTTTGATGAGTTTTTGTGGCGGCCATTTTGAATTTTTAATATGACATTATTAATGATTTTTAAGTTTTAACTGTCCATACCTAATACACAATATTGGTTTAATACTGGGCCACTGTCTGCGACGCTGGCCCAGAATTAAAACATTGGATAAATCTATTTTTATTATCAAATCTAGAGACTAAACGGTGAAGTCAGTCTGGACATAGGGGCGCCCTGTTCACTTTCCTGGCAATGAATGGAGAATCACCTATATAATATTGGACCCTATTATAGGCCTACTGCCAGGCAAGCCAAAAGGCAGTATCTGATCACTTTACAAGTAAGCAGATACTGCCTTTTGAATTTAAAGAGCAGCACAGTGCAGTATCTGCTCCGTTTACAAGCATAAACTGCCTTTTGCCATTCAAGAGTATAGTGATCCATGAAATCATGGATAAATCCGGAAGAACATGTTGGAAAAGTCATAGCACCCCTCCTGGCTACTCTGGGAATGTTGTGTCAAAATTTCAAGTTGATTAGATTGAAACTCAGGGAGAAATAGCGTCTTGCAAAAACGTGCCAAGAAAAATAAGTTTAAAGTTCCGTTGAAAACTCAATATATTTGAGCATAGCCCAAATATAACTAGGCTGAGGTGGGAATTAACCAAGAAGAAACGTTTATACAACGTCGATAAATTACGTTGAAAGGTATTTATTATTTGACGTATAAATAACGGTTATTTGATGTAATTTGAAAACATTGGATTTCGGTTTTTAAAAGAACATCAAAGCAACGTATATTTGCTGTCATATAATGACCTTTATTAATGGTTTTTAAAAAGATGTTTATAGAACCTTTTTATGTGTCATTTGAAATATTTCATTGTGGTTTTAACAAGGTTGAAACAAGGTTTATTTGGTTTCAGTTTGGAATTTCAAATTATGGTTTAAAACTAGACGTTTATTGAACGTTGGTTTGATATCATTTGCAAGAATTCTGTGTTGGTTTTAAAATAGACGTTTATAGAACGTTGGTTTTGTGTCAATTTCAAACATTTCCTTGTGGTTTTAGCATATCTATTAAAACAACGTATAATTTCCGTCAATTTGAAACTTAAAATTATGGTTTAAAAATGGACGTTCATAGAACGTTAGATTGGTGTCACTTGCAAACGTTGTGCTGCTGGCTTTAAATTGACTATAGACACAACATCTTTTTGTTGTCACTTTAAAAAGGAAAAAAAATATGGCTGGATAATAGACATATAAAAAACGTTGATTTTGTGTAAGGCGCATTGTGGTCTTATAATAGTCACTAAAAAACCCATCTATTTCCTGTTGCTTTAAAATGATAAATTATAGTTGAAAAATAAACGTTTATAAAACGTTGATGTCATGTTATTTGAAAACATTGCATTGTGGTTGTAAAATAACCATTGAAACATGTATTTTTTCAATCATCCCGCCAGGCACACGACGTTGTTGCAACGTTGAATGAACATCATTTGACTGACATCGATTCAACGTCGCAACAACGTCGTGTGCCGGTGAGATTTATTTAATGTTGTAAACATATAATTATAGATATAATTTTCAACATAATATGCTATTATTTTATTATATAGTATTTATACATATTTATGTTTTCACCCTCCAGTAAGAACGAACAATCGAGTTTGGATGTCATAGGCCATATAAACGACATAAGTAATTTATTATCTTTTCAGTACATGAGATAACAACTGAAATGGTTGAACATCATAAAATTTGACATAACTGTATAGACTAGATATAACATTAACAGCTACGCAATGTTTATGGATGCAAATATGATCAAGTTGTTTTAAATGAAAAGTGGTAAATGTTACACTTGATCTACACAATATTTATACATGTATCACATTCCATTATTATGGCATAAGTATACATTTCAGATACAGGACCTTGGGACGAAATCATGACATAATTACAGTTAGGATAGTGACAAACCCAAGACACTGCTAAGATACCTGCCCCCAAACCAATAATAGTGGGATGATTACTGCCTTTTCAAGATTTTTTTGAGCGTTGAGGATGGGAGGTGGTAGGAAGAAAAAGTAACGAATCTGTCAAGATCTTCAAGGATAAAATAAAGAGGAAGTAATATGTGGGAGACTCGCCAAGTGGCGATTTACATTTCGCTCACCAGGTGGCGAATTACATCTCATTCACCAGGTGGCGTTTGTGTTAGTTATACAGCACCAGCAGAGTTACAGGCGGGCACCATAAAAACATTTATGGCTGTGCCATAAATTCAATTTAGAAAAAGCAAAAGTTAATTAATAATCTAATATGATTGTAAAATTATAATTAATTTACTATGCATATATATGGTATAATATAATAAATAAAAAAAATATAATATATATATTATTATATTATATAATGCAATAGGGGCCTATACAATAACAGCCTACTAAATATATTTTGGAATTGTATAACAATGTAGTAATAATGTAGTAATAGTTTATTAGCAATAGGCTAGACAGCCTGTGCGCATACAGAACAAAAATCAAAGTGTAGTCAATAAACATGAGTTGAGGGCATGGTATCACAATATTGTTACAATACATAATATAATATCGCCACATTTATATATTCATCAAGTAAACAAATTTAACTAATTTTCTAATGACAGCTTGATTGTCGATTGATAAAAGTTGTATGAATTTGTACATGCATGGATTTTGTATATAATAGTCAGGTAGAATTTGTCTAATATGTTCAGTCTTTATACATTTAAATATAATAATAATAATAATATATTTATTTCGTACTCGGGGTACATATGTACATGCAATAGAACAATAACATTTAAAGTGTAATTATGTGAATATATAGAAAAATCACTCGGTGCACAGAAGATCGATCCCAGATATTATGTCCTCTCGTGGTATGTTACCTAAATGTACATTGTTTCTTAGTGTCAATAATTGATTAATACAGGCTGATACAGCGACAACATCATCAGCAGGCATGTCAAAATGTAATGAATGTCTGGACGTAGGTACATTATGGCGTGATATATTATACAGAAAAGATATATGGCTGACACTATTTGAAACGGCGGAGCTGCTGCCTTGCATTGTAAGATTATGACATATTTTTATTATTTCATTTTCAGTCTGAGCATTCTTATTTACAAAATTTACAAAACGTTTATAGAGTTGAACATGTATGGGTTTAACATCCCACAATACAGGTAATATAATTTTATGAGTTTTATTAGGTAGTCCATCAATGCGCCTGAGACATTTCCTCCACGCGGTATAAAATGCCTCAGGAGCATTGGTGGAGTAGTCCCAAAGTTGGGAGCCGTACACTGCCATACAAAATGAATTAAAAAGTTTTCTTTTAACATTACCTTTGATAAAACCAAAGCTTGATAACAACTGATTCGTTCTCATATACAAATCATCAGTTGAGCGTTTTATACGTGAATTCATTATGTTAGGTCCTATAATATTTCCTAGGTGACATTCTATACTAGTATTCGTTAATGTTTTTCCATCGAAACATATTTGTAACTTTTCAGATTTAGATGAACTGCAGGGAAAATGTATAAATTTACTTTTATCAGCATTGAAAATCAAATCAAAAGTTTTTGTAAACTCGGAGCATATTTTCAGCATCAGCGACATAGCGTGTTTAGTGGGGGCCAACAAAACAACGTCATCGGCATAGGCTAGAGCACCTGTAAAAATGTTTCCTATGTAGCATCCAATTCCTGACTTTTTAAGCTTAAGTAGTAGCTCATCTAAGTATATTCCAAATAGTATTGGAGATAATACACTTCCCTGTTTCACACCATTAGATATATTAAAAGTTTCAGAATGACAATGATGCCATTTCGTACGGATACGCTGATTCAAATAGGATTTCAGAATAAATTTAGTGTATTTAGGGCACACACCTTTTTTCATCAGTATTTTAAAGAGATTAATATGGTTGACTCTATCAAAGGCTTTACTTGCATCTAAGAGAACTACATAAACGTCTGATTGTTTTTTGTTATAGTGATTAATAATTTCTTCACAAACATATGTACATTGAGAGGTAGAATGGTCCGCCTTGAAACCAAATTGCATATCCGTAGTTTTGAATTGATCTCCGTTGGTGTTCAAAATAATCCAATCAAAAATCTTACCCAGTATACTACTTAATGCTATTCCTCTATAATTAGTTGATGTCGTTAATGATTTTCGCTTATTCTTAGGTATAGATATAATGGTAGAAATAGATAACTGTTTTGGGGAGTGACCATGTTTAAGCATTGATGTGAATAAATCTGCGATAAGCTCATATAATAAATAGGGAGCCGATTTAAAGTGATCAGTGTATAGCCCCGTGTTCCCGTCGTGCTTGTGTCTTTTTAGTTTTTTGATGGCCTTGATTACTTGCTGAGTGTTGACCATCTGACATTTATTACAGTTACCAAATTTGGAATGCGACTCAGCTTCCTGAGTAATTAATTCTTTAAGACGTTCCATGTCCGAGTTATCGTATGAGACTGAATTGAATAAAGTGTTATACTTTTCAGTGAACAAATTATTGATATTTTTGTCACCTTTAACTCCATCTATTTGAGCGGGAAGAGATACATTATTACTTTTAGACCTATTAACCTGTTTCCAGAAATCTGTAACATTATTATTTAATAAACTAGAAATTATTTTAGTTTCTTTACACATTTGTTCATGCTGCTTAACAGATCTCAAAGCATAATGATAATTAGCCCGAGTACGTCTACGTATTTGAGCGACTACACTACGTCTTGGAGACCCACAACTTTTCCAAATAGCATGCCAGAATAAAGCGTCACTTCTATGACCTCGTACATAGATATCCCAGCCGGTGACATGCTTTTTATTTTTACTTTTAGGTTGACATAATGTATGTCTGCTGGCGGTTAAACATGCATTTATAATTTGATCGTGAAATAATTCAATGTCATACGTGTGGCTGTCACATTTACTATTTCTGCACTTAATAGCCTCCGTGGGAACCTGAATGTCATTTAACAATTCATTGAGCATGTCAGTGTACCGAGCGTGCTGCTCAGCACTAACATGCTTCCAATTAGGACGATTTAAAGGTGGATCAGCTGTATCAGCTGACCCGGTATCACCTGTACATGTGGTATTTTTCATATCGAGATTCAAAACAGTATATATAACAGAATGATCGGACATGTTGTTTCCATCATGACGTACATCATATGTTTGCATAAAGTCAAATAAATTAGGAGTCATTAAGATATGGTCTACAATAGATCTAGCTCCGGTAGCTTTACTTTCAAATGAGTAATCTATTTCAAAATCATCCTGTAAAGAGGGAATAACCAGTGATTCTTCATCAGTAAATTTACATAATAGCTGTGTATGTAAATAATTGTGACGAGACATATCAGTATTAAAATCACCTGCGCATATCACATGATCAGTATTCAGTTTTAGACTAAGTGTAGATACTTCAGTGAGAACATCCCTGAATAAATCAGCATTTCCATGATCATATTCAGTATCACATGGCATATAAACATTAAAAAGTAGCAATGACATATTATTAAATTCAACATTAACGGCACATAATCTATTGGACGATGTTTCCACAGGAGTGACTGTTCCATTAAAATTAGAGTGCCACAATATTACACAACCACCAGATGGTCTACCAGTTCTTAATTCTTTATTATTCATTTCGGAACAACCATGAAATGAAATACCATCAATATAATTAGAATAAATATTCAAATCATGTTCAAATAACCAATGTTCCTGAACACAGAGAAACGTGTAATCATTCATAAGTTCTTTTATATATTCAATGCGACCAGTGCCGCTACCATGTGAATTATGCGAAGCAATTGATATTAAAGAAGCCATTGTGTTGATTAAAAAAGTGAAAGAATAAATATACTAAGTAAAACTATAATAAAAAGTCTGTATGACTACCAATCGTCAGCATCATTCTGCTCTCGTCTTCTGCGGTTTGTAAATCTCCGCACACACACGCCCTCTGGCCAGGGAAAAGTATCTGTCAACACAGAATCTAGCTGTGATGCTGGCACGGAAAGTTTGAATGATTTACACCTAGCACTAGGGTTGGATATACAGTTTACTTCTCGTACATGGAAACCGTTGCTCTTGATCAGGTCGCTTATGTCACTTACAACAGTATCTGCATGTGTTCTATACAAAAAAATATCACGGCTTGGTTCTGGAGCGCCACGAAACCGACCGTTTCCTGGCTTGGTGTTGCCGGTTATAACTTTGATCCGCCGTCGTTCCTCTTGTCTATGTTTCTTCTGAAAATGGCGAGGCGTCTCAAAATCATCGTTACGATATCGACCCCGCGAGGTAGACCCTACAGAATCGTATGAGTTGAGAGATAGATTGCCGATCGCCCTGACCAGGTTGCTCTGTAATAAGTCGGACTGATCACCTCTATGACGTCTTCCTCTTTGACCACCACGGCCTCGGAACATACAGTGGTATTCATCGCATAATGTATCACATGTGTCACATAGCCTTTCATTATTATGTAAACGAGCCCGCCCCCTTCCCTTAACAATATTTGGTAATTTATGGTTTTTGAGTCTAAATTTGGTGAGTGCGAGTCGATGCTTCTTCACATTTACAAGAATCAAATATTTAGACAGTTTAAAATCGAAATGGAAATTTTAAAACAACTTGTAAACAACTTGATTTCAAATTTATCAACTCCGACCAATTTTGAATGTAAATGTCTCGTAGTCTTTGTTTACATTGCCTAAGGAATTAATGTCTATTTGACACACCTCGCTGTAACCACACTTTGTTACATCCTATACTGCATAATAGTTTTCTGACTAGTGATGCCAAGTTTTTTCAACATAGCATTTCGGGTTACAGCCACATACATTAATGAATAAACTTTCTGTATAAGTAAACTTGATTCTTTATTAACAATTTTCAACCAATATGATAAAATTCTAACTTTTCTCTCTATAATTAAAGGATATCTTTCTAGCTTGCCATATATCATTTCATTGCATATTGATTTTAAAACCTTTAACACCAACTTACAAAATTTTAAATGAACTCTTTCTATAGCTGATGCAGTGTGAAACCCCTACACTTCACAGCCGTAAGACAACACTGGTGTCACCATTTTATCAAACAAATTTAATAACATATTTACATCTGGGTCAACTAATTGCGAGGCATCATTAGGTAAGGCGCACATTGCTCTCAGACCTCTGTTGGCTAAATCTTGTTGTGCACATGAGAATTGTCCAGTGTATGACAATTTCAGGCCTAAATATTGAAAAGAGTCTACTTTTCTATTAAAAAGTCACTATAAAACCAGAAATCATTCATTGACAAGCGTCCACCCTTTCTAAGTACAATAATTTTCGTGTTTTGTACATTCACATATAGATGCCATTTTTTACAGTAATCGTGTAAAATATCTAAACTATTTTATTTTATTTTTATACCATGAACAATCCCGGTTTAGATAATCGAAGGCTTTACGAAAGTCAATAAAAGCACAATAAATATTTTCACCTTTACTTAAGGCTAAATTCACTAAACTATTCAAGACAAATATGCTGTCCACAGTTGAACGACCGTTTCTGAACCCGTACTGTTCTTCAATTAGAAAACCTTAAGTATCAGCCCAAAATGAAAGCCTGTTGTTTAGTAATCTCGTAAACAGTTTACCTAAAGTACTTAATAACGTAACACCTCTGTAGTTATCTACTAAATTTTTCCTCCCTTTTTTTTGAATCGGCACGATAACACCCTCTGTCCATTTATTTGGGAAATAACCACTGTTGAGAACAATGTTGAAGAGTAATGTAAGCTTATTGGTTAATGCTCCACATGCGTTTATATAAAATTCATTTATCAACAGGTCTTGTCCAGCACTTTTACCATATTTTAAACCTTTTATAGCATTTATCGTTTCCTCAGTTGTGATAGAATAATTCAACTCAAAACTTCAATATTACCATCATTATAGCTACGTAAATATTCATAAACATCATCATCTGCTATATATACAACATCGTCAGGATTCTCTAATATTACTCTTCTCTCATATTTTATTATGCATGTGTTACGCAGTACCATTAAATTCTAGAGTAGGTGGGACATGTAATATATTTGAGTGTTTATCAAATGCTTTAATAGACTTTACAAACACATTTGAGAATTTGTATTTACTGGGATAGAAGGGTTGATTGTTTCGGCTGGTTTCTGTGACACGCGCACATTGCGCTGATACTGCGTGTCAAGATATCTGGATATCCTGTTTCTAGGGGATATCCCGTACTGACGGCAAAGTGCCAGGCGTGAAAAATATATTCGTCCTCTTAATAGGTTTAGTCTGGTTTTAACGGTTTTATTAAATATCTATATAAAGGAATATTTGGTTTAAAGCCAGGCCAGACCGCGGATAAGTTGGGCACAGGCCGTGAGTGTTATTACTCCTCAGGCAGACAACTATTAGCCACGGCTTATATTAATAATGGACTGAGTAATCTGTCTTCTACACTCCAGTAGGCTAGGTGTTAACTCTAGGTGTTAAAGTATATCACGGGTACGCAATGACTGTTAAGAACCTTACATAACAAAATTTATCTGAATTATACGAGGGACAAAAACAAACCCTCTCTGGACTGGTTAAGTAGAAAGAACATTATGATATTTGGTAACCATATTAATAAGAACACCTAGCCTACGGGAAGTAGTAACTATATACAAATGTATCAATATATAATATATATACGATGTTATATCAGACTGTATATTTACTGTGAACGACATGGTGGATCTAAAGAAACGACAAACTTATAAAAAGGAAAATGGAGATTATTGAGTCGTTGTAACAAAGCCAGGCCTCAGTGGCAGGTGTAATAAATCCACAGAATAATCAAGGAAATATATGAGTATGTTTGCCGACCCTAAGACATTACACTAAATGACATTATGTTTTACCAGACGTAAATTATTGCGAGTTATGTTACGCGCAGCTGGCCCGATAGTAGGCCGGATATACAGATACTATATTATGTACGAAACCACAATAAAATTTCAGATTTCATTTTTGATCCAGAAAAGAGTGTTGTTTTATTCTCTCACCCAACGCAGCCTACCCACGAGTTTGGGGGACCTGGACAAGCCCAGAACGGATTTGTAAAAAGGGCCGAGATCTTTATATTAAAGGGCCGAGAACTTTACAGTGGCGAGCTAGCTGGCGGATGAAGGCTTTAGCGTGGGTGAGAGAAAAATAACAACTTTATAAATTAAAATATAAATATTAAATTTAGACTGTTGAACTTTCAAAAATTCTAAATTCCACATAGAAGAGGATGTCGCATGGACCGTTAGCTTTCTGACACACCTGACATGCCAACCTGTCAGTAAGGATGACTCCAGGAGTGAGACGTGGCATGAGGGACGAGCTGTGAGGCGAAGCAATACTGCTTTGTAACCTACGGAGAAGCCTCAACATGTATGTATTCATGATTCACACTCTAAAAGACGGTTAGCAAATACAGAAAAAAAATACGGAACTATATTGTATCTTCAGAACATTGCATAACTGATTTGTGTATGGAAACTTATTGTGTGTGACCTGATAATTAACATATGTGCTGAATCGGGAGAAGGTGTGTATAGTAGACCCTGACATGGCATGGGAGTAACCCACGCCCAGAACGGGATCAACGTCTTCGCGCAGCTGTTCCACTTCAGCCCCCAGGCATTGTGATCAAACAATATTATGAACAATTTTTTAATAGCAGAAATTCAGAAGGCTTATCCTATATTATAACCGTGACAATCTTACAAATGAATACATAGTATCAATCATCAGCCACCCATCATCCGACCTATTCAATGAAGCCTGAGGTAACATATTATTTTCATCTGGAGGCCAGGCTTCACGCCTCTCAAACTGTAAGGGTACAGTGCTCTACCCAATGAAAATGGGACATGACCTGTCACATGACGAGATCAGCTAATCAGCGCTGCCATCCAGCTGATATTTAAATTAGGAGGTAGGAATACCATACTTGTGCCCGCATTGCCATGAACGAGTAGGAACCAATCACATCGCGAACCACTAGGATTGGCTGAAGGAAGGTGGAACGCCCAGGACCTCCGCCGAACCATTGGACCAACGAGTGTGACAGCGCTCCTGCTTTGGTTATGTTGGACACGCCTTCCTAAATTGGAGTTGTTTAGTGAACAGTCAAGATTCGAGCTGACTATAATTATTCAGATAAGTAGCAGTGATATTTTTTCAAAATCGGACCAAGACTAGGTGAGATATACTCCCACGTGACTGAACGAAGTGTGGTTTATTGAACTCTATTGTAACGCTATAGGACAAGTAATTTTGGTACTGCTACTTGAAATAAATTAAAGGTGTTTTCTGTCTAATTTAATATGAACTGTATCAGATAAATTAAGGAAGTTGGTCATTCTAATTAGAACAAATTGTATATATGTAGTTGTAGTCAATTGGTTTGTTCTATATGCCGGGGGTATAATAGAACACGAAAAAAGTTGTGGTGGGATCCACAAGATGATACGGACTTCCAAGGGAAGTGGCCCCGGACCATTTGCCCTTACTGCTGGGTACAGGTCAGGGCTACGATCCCTAAGCGTGCCGTTTTCATAATGAACCCATGCACCCTCGGGAGGTGGTTCATAGATATGGCTTATGAGGAGATATACTTTGTCTCTGCTCATAGCTATCTGAGCCACGATTCTGAGGTATGCTGCACTGGAACCAGGTACAAGAGGGATAGATAATACCCGAGGTTGAAAAGTACTGTAGCGCGCCGTTGGACGGGCGCCAGTACCCTGATGCGCTGGGACGCCAGCGCCGGATTGCACAGGAGAAGAATTCTGTAGAGGAAAGATCCCGGTAGAGCAGAGTTAAGCACCCGAGCGAGTGCGAGTTTAAGCGCCAAGAGAGCGCCATAGACTCACTGATAAGTGCATGGCTATGGTCCTGCAGCGTTATGCAATGCCGACACTAGGCATGGCAAGTGTTGTGCACATTTAAATTGAAAAAAATTGAATGTCTATCATATCTTATGAATCTGTAAAGAAACTTTTTAAACAGTAATTCTCTAAGTAACTCATCGGTGGCCCTTGCTGACGAAAGTGCTCATGATTGGAGATCCCAGAAAGAAATGGTTCGCAACATGAGTACCAAAGCCGACAAAGGTGCTAACATAGAGCTACAGAACAGAGCAAATTATAAACCAAATTTATTAGCTGTTTACTAGATTTGATTTCTTATCACTTTTATCTCTCAACGACATATAGATATCTATATTGGCAGGTGAGTAATTATAAAAAAAAGATAATAAATTTGTAGTGATATATTGTATGTTGATACGTTACACAATTCGGTATTTTTTATTGACTGTGAGGTGTGAGTTACTTGGACAAGTCACAGTTCACGAGTGAGTGAAAAGAAATGAAAGCAAATACAAAAAGTAAACAATATTAATTCAGGATGGATTCTATTATGATACAATTATTGTTTATTTGGTTGATATGTCTATTTTAATGTAACATGTCTATACTATGTCATAGTAAGTAGTATATTGGCGTTATTATTCACACGAATATTGTTTTGATTGAATATCTAATGTAGGCCTATAATGAATGCATAATGTTCAGAATGTGGGAAGATGATATAAAATGTATGAAAACTATTCATCAAAATGGCGACTGAAGGTCTGATCAACCATGTAATTTTGATTGGAATAAGCAAAATGAAGTAGCACAGTGAATCAATGAGTGTTAGTTCGCTGCGATATTATGTAAGCATATTTATAATAATGCTGGTTAATTTTGTCATATTAGTGTATAACTATTGATGTTTGAATGTAACCCTTATATTTTACTGGTAGATTTGTTGAGACTGGTGAGACGAAAATATTTTATGCATGCAAGTAACTTTATAGTGAAAAGGTATATCCAAGAGTATACGCTTGTATACACCTTTTAACTTTAGAGGGGGGGGGGGCGAATGTAAAATATTCCGATCTAATATAAACGAAAATTACAGCAGGTTAAGCCCTGGGAAAGAAGGGTTGATTGTTTCAGCTGGTTTCTGTGACACGCGCACATTGCACTGATACTGCGTGTCAGGATATCTGGATATCCCGTTTCTAGGGGGATATCCCGTACTGACGGCATAAGTGCCAGGCGTGAAAAATATATTCGTCCTCTAAATAGGTTTAGTCTGGTTTTAACGGTTTTATTAAATATCTATATAAAGGACTATTTGGTTTAAAGCCAGGCCAGACCGCGGATAAGTTGGGCACAGGACGTGAGTGTTATTACTCCCCAGGCAGACAACTATTAGCCACGGCTCATATTAATAATGGACTGAGTAATCTGTTTTCTACACTCCTGTAGGCTAGGTGTTAACTCTAGGTGTTAAAGTATATCACGGGTACGCAATGACTGTAGAGAACCTTACATAACAAAATTTATCTGAATTATACGAGGGACAAAAACAAACCCTCTCTGGACTGGTTAAGTAGAAAGAACATTATGATATTTGGTAACCATATCAATAAGAACACCTAGCCTACGGGAAGTAGTAACTATATACAAATGTATCAATATATAATATATATACGATGTTATATCAGACTGTATATTTACTGTGAACGACATGGTGGATCTAAAGAAACGACAAACTTATAAAAAGGAAAATGGAGATTATTGAGTCGTTGTAACAAAGCCAGGCCTCAGTGGCAGGTGTAATAAATCCACAGAATAATCAAGGAAATATATGAGTATGTTTGCCGACCCTAAGACATTACACTGAATGACATTATGTTTTACCAGACGTAAATTATTGCGAGTCATGTTACGCGCAGCTGGCCCGATAGTAGGCCGGATATACAGATACTATATTATGTACGAAACCACAATAAAATTTCAGATTTCATTTTTGATCCAGAAAAGAGTGTTGTTTTATTCTCTCACCCAACGCAGCCTACCCACGAGTTTGGGGGACCTGGACAAGCCCAGAACGGATTTGTAAAAACGTTTTAACGTGGTGTGTTAAAACGTCACACCTTCATAAAAAGTGGTTGAAAATATTATGTAAACGTGCTACAGTGCAGTTTAATTTCGCGCCTTTTGCTTTAAATTATATTATTAAGGAGTGTGCTCGATTGCATTAGTACATATTATTATATTATATTGTTTTAAATAGGTCGCAATAATAAACATCCAAGTTTTCCGTATTACCTTTCACACATATCGCTCCACACATAGCTTCCAGTGTTGTTATAACATTATTCTATGATCCTTTGACTATCTGCTTGAATTATTTCAGTCTTTAAAGGGACTGGCCCAGGCTAAAATCATAAAAAAATCGGTGATTTTATTTCGGGTTCTTAATATGACCATATGATGTAAACATGTACATAGACTAGAACTGCAAATTTTGATAATTTTTGTGCTGCGCGTTCACCAGTTAGGCTAGGTATAGAGACGAAATTCCCGCATTTCCTATTTTTGACATGGTTGTCAATAATTAGAAATCGGGAATTTCGTCTCTATATCTAGCCTAACTGGTGAGCGCGCAGCACAAAAATTAAAAATTTAATTTAATTTAATTAGCATATATTTGTACGATATATGCTAATTAGTGTCATATATCGTACAATATATGACACTAATACGACATATGTGCTGAATATCTCGTTGGTCAAAAATGTTAATATTTGAGGGAGGGCGGATAAAAACATTCAACCTATTTTTGGAAAAATTATTGAGGGCGTCCAAATAAAAAAAAAACATTGGAAAAATTTCTTGAAAAGTTAATAAGGCGACGAAATAAAAAAAACCTTTTGACCTTTTTTTAAAAAAGGTAATTTAGGGCGACGAGAAAAACAAACAACAAAAACATAGCTGGTAAAATATTTGTTATCTCCGAAATGAACTTGTTTTTTTTTCGTAATATTTTTCTGGTAATGCGCGCGATCATCTAAAACAGAGAAAGAAACATAGTGGCCTTATCAGTGCATCATGTTCAAGGACAGGGCGTATAAAACACTTGTAGGCCTTTAGAGGGGTGTATGGTATTGCACCCCAGCTTGTCCCTTTAAGCAACTTCAACAGGTTCAGTCGCCTGTAGACCTTTGCCATTAAGTCTTTCATATGGTCATTGAAGCTTAGCCTTCGATCAAATAGGATTCCAAGCAGTTTGGCTGTTTGAGTTTGAATAATAGTCTAACAAAACAGTTCCAGATCAATAAGTTCTGGTTTGAAACAGACACTAAATACAATCAGTTTTTCCTGCGTTTAGTTTTGTCAGCCATTTGGAGCACCATGCTTCAACAAGTTTTAAAGCTTTTGATAGCTTTGCATTTACCCATTTGGCATAGCCCGCATGTGTCCAGATTCCTATGTCGTCAGCGAACTGGGACAGCCTGACACTGAGTGAACTGGGTAAGCTGTCGTAGATCAGCTTGTATCTTAGCCCGTCGTGCTCTACAGAGTCAAATGCTTTTTTAACATCAATAAAGATTGTTCCACCTTTTATATGCATATTTCCATTTCTTAGTGAATCCCAGCCGAGTTCCCTCTACCAGTCTGAACACATGTTTAATGGCAATGCGCTTGATTCTAAAGCCTTTCTGCCATTTGTTAAAGAAGTTTTCTTTCTAAAGAAAGCTCCTTATTTCACCAGCTAGCGTTTTTTCAAAGAATTTGCCCATGCAGCTCAGCAGGCTAATGTGTCTATATGTCCCTTGCATTTTTCCGCCCTTGCCTGGCTTAGGTATCATGATACTTTCAGCCTTTTTCCATAGCTTAGGATAGTATCCTGTAGCCATACAAGCATTACAGATTTTGTCCAGGGCCTCACAAACTTTGTCGTTTGCTTGCTTAATACACCGTATCTGATACCGTCCAGACCAGGGGCTGAGCTAGATTTTCACTTTTTCAGGTAAGCCTTGATTTCCCCTGATGTTATTGGGGATAATGTTTTATGATAATCGTCCTATTCAGGGACATCGCTTACTAGTGGCTTGAAGAGCATGTCATGCTCTTTAATAGTGCTTTTTACCTCTACTTTGAACTCATTGTCAAAGATGGTCCCCTGGTGGACATTGTGTACTTTTTCAAGCGAGGCTGCGAATGTGTCAGCTCTCTCTTTGTCATTCTCAGTGTGAGTATACCATCAATCAATCAATCAATCAATCAATCAATCAATCAATCAATCAATCAATCAATCAATTAATCAATCAATCAATCAATCAATCAATCAATCAATCAATCAATCAATCAATCAATCAATCAATCAATCAATCAATCAATCAATCAATCAATCAATCAATCAATCAATCAATCAATCAATCAATCAATCAATCAATCAATCAATCAATCAATCAATCAATCAATCAATCAATCAATCAATCAATCAATAAAACTTCTATAGCGCCTATATCCTCAGCGGACCGAGCTCAGAGGCGAACAAATTCTTAGCGTGATCTTGTGTCGTAGTTGAGGCCAAAGTAGGTTCGTCAATAGGGAGCTGGACTACTGAAAAGCTAGGGTGGGAAAGCCAGATCAAATAGGTGAGATTTAAGTAATTTCCTGAATGTTAAAATTGTTTCGGCATTACGTAGGGGCACAGGCAGGGCGTTCCATGAGGCTGGGCCAGATATAGAGAAAGCTCTTGACCCAGTTTTAGTTTTTATACGAGGAACAACAAATCTATTTGAATTTGTGGAGCGTAGATATTTTGAGCATTTCGGTCGAACAAGTAAGGCAGCCAGATATGGCGGTTGGGTGTCTTTTAGGGTTCGGAAAGATATTGCGCATATTTAAAAATGAAGGTGAAACTTGACAGGAAGCCAATGTAATCGCTTTAGAATAGGAACGGAACGACTAAATCGTGGGGCCTTGGTTACCACTTTTGCAAGACAGTTCTGAACGCGTTGTTATTTAGCAATATCTTTTTCTGGCATATTGTGAAAAAGTGAGTTGCAATAATCTAACTTGCTACTGACGAGGGCCACTGCAATTTGTTTGGCAAGGTCTAAGGACAGGCTTTCTCGAATTCGACGCAGGTCACGGATATGCTAGAAACATGCGCTACATGTTTGAGATATGTGTGTTCAGAAATTCAGGCTACTGTCAACTAATACACCAAGATTGTTGGCTGATGCAGATGGATTTATGTCCTGACCTAAAAATAAGCATGGGAAATTATGCAAGAATTTTTCTCGCAGAAGTTTGGTCTCAATAAGAAGAAATTCTGTTTTGCTAGGATTAAGCTTCATCTTAGACCCTATCCAGGCCGACACACCCATTAAACACTGTTGCAACTTCTCAAGAGATTCCTTAGCGTTTGAAACTGATAGAGACATGTACATTTGAGTATCATCGGCATAAAGATGGTGGTTTATATCGAAACTAGATATAATAGCACTTAGTGGTGAAGTATATAAGGTAAAAAGCACTGGTCCCAGCACAGAGCCCTGTGGAACTCCATATGAGAGTGTGACATTATCTGACAGAGTGTGTTTAATTTTTACTGATTGGTGCCTATTTTGCAAATAAGAAGAAAACAAATTTGAGCCTGGCCAGATATCTCATACCAATCAGAAAGTCTATCTGTTAATATAGCATGGTCAATGGTGTCAAAGCCGTCAACAAGTCAAGCAAGGTCAAAACCGTAACTTCACCCTTGTCCATACTAATAATGATATCGTTATGTACTTTCAGCAGAGCGTATTCTGTAGAATGCTGTTTCCTGTAAGCTGATTGTAATGAATTAGATGGATGGTTGTTTTTTTGCAGCCCTTTGGCTACTACCTTTTCTAAGATTTTGGAAATGAAACTCAAGTTGGATACAGGCCTGTCATTTTTCAGTTCGTTTTTAGGAAGAGATGTTTTTTTAAGTAGTGGTCATGAGAGCAGTTTTTCTAGTTCCTCTAGATTTATCCCAGGTTAGCCGGAAGAATGCGTTCCAGAACTCAGTTCCATTCCTGGCTCTGTCAAGTTTATCAATATTGAATATACACCCCTTTTCAACAAATATAATATTATGAAAACCTCTTAGACTCTACCCCTCGTCCCAGAATATATCACCTTTTTAACAACTAAATATTATGCGAACCTCCCAGAATCCCCCCCCCCCCCCCACAGAAAATAACCCTCTTTTCAATAAATAGGCCTATACTATTATGCGACCCTCTCAGAATCTACCCCTCCCTCACAGACAAATTCCCCTAACCATCAATTATCTACTGTTAGTCAACAATAGGTGCGAATGCGGGGGGGGGGGGAGGGGGGGGGTGTGGCATGCTTAGGGACCCTCCCCAGCAGACACAAGACGTTGAATCAATGTTTGTTTACCGTTGCTGTCAATGTTTGTTTTTTGGCGCTCATCAAAGGAACTGAATAGCGTACACCTGGACCTTATGGAAATTAGTCTGGGAGCCAAGTCCTGTAACGTAACGTGTCACTTCGCTTGACCCAAAAAAGTGGCAAAGGTCTGAGTTGTTATTATGACAGGAAAATATCCCTAGGACATTATTAGGGTGGGTGTAGAACTTTACTGTGGCAGCAAAGTCCCTAAAATGAGGGATGTTCAAGGGTACCCTCGAGCCTAAATACTGCATTTTTTATAACACCAGGCAATTCAAAATAAAAAACTCAAAGGTTTAAACAATTTTCAAATCTTTGTAAATCCTATTTCTATTTTACTACATACAGAACGACATATTACTAAGGTTTTGAAATAATTCAGAAAAATTAAACCCACCCTTTACGAGCTAAAAGTCAATATTCTAAATTAAAGGTAGCTTTGTTCTCCAGATGTAACTTTTCCGTTTCCTGTAAATTTGCATGGTTATGAGCATGCAAAGGTATGCTTACCTCATTTTATTTTAGTCGCATATTGATGTTTAATTCTTTATGGGGACCAACAGGAATATAATTATATAAATACACTTCAAATGTTAAGGCTTTTTAGTTGTATTTTATTAAAGGGAACGATGTTTGAGATTGAATACTAGTATGTTGTATATTGAGCATTATGGGTGGGGGCCCTGGGCCGTGGTTAAAGCTACCTGCTTTGAAAGTCGGAGGTCGCGGGTGCGAACCCCACTCTGGCCTCCAAGTTTCAAAGAAAGAAACTGTTTCTCCCCCGCTCACTCGAAATGATTCAATTTTGTGGAGAGCCTCCGTGACAGAGAGGTAGCGTGCTCGACCTGAGACCGCCCGTGCTCGAATTTAGAATTATGTGTCTGGAGGGTATTGCCATCTCATTCATCTCACCATCCTCAAGTTCTATTGGCCCAGTTCAGCCTATATGTGAGCAAAGGTGGCCTAAAACCCTGTTCATTTCATTTCATATTGAGCATTGTATTATCAATCCAGGTATCCATACAGATTATAATAACAAACAAAATATAAATATACTATATTTGAGGAGGGACTAGAAGAACGGGGTGGTGGGTCAACATTTGTCCCTAGCGGCGTATGAGAAAATTAAGATTATTGTAAAGACAAAAATTACGAAAAAAATACAGTGAAGTGGGTATAACCACAAAGGAGGGAGTATTATGTCCATATAATTAATCTGTTCTCACATGTTATTAGTGTGTATGTACGTTATATATGTCCATATTTTCCAGACATAATTCAGGCAAGATTTAAATAATATAATGTGGATCTGAAATATATTTCGATTTGGTTTGATTATACAAATATATGTGAAAACTATGTCACTAACAAGTTAATTGAGCAGATGATCTTCGTCAGCTGTATTGTCATCTTCGTCAGACTGCAATATTTGCATTTTATTCTCTGGAGACGACACCTGCTGCGTTAAAATGTCAACTAACTGCTATAGAATTATGTAATCTGGAAACCACAGTGTTTTTTAATCCACTCTCAATGGCTCATCCATGATGTGTAGCAGCGAGTGGCACACTCAAAGAGGATTGAAAGAAATGTGCTATTTTTGCTGTGAAAGCGCGATGATAGAGTGGATAATTGAATAAATCAATTGCTGCTGTGGATTTGATGGTAGCCAGGTATTCACATACATTCGTAATTTTGAACTCTGAATTTCATTAGCCTATTTGCTATCAGCGGTAGGGCGAACTTGTCCTCGCTTGCAATTCATATTTCTAAAATAAAGTTTATAAACATGTACACCTGAGGAGAGACATGTATCGAATGTTTTTTATTATCACTTTTAAAAGGATCTGGGGAGCTATGGCAATCTACAGTGACCATGGTGATAGATGGTTATGATCGGAATCTCACTACGTTTCACCTGTGTTGGACGAAAGTCTTTGCTACTCATCCTTATCAACATAAAATGATGGCCTACCACCCCTTTTATGAGCGGCCATCACTTAGCCAACTAGTTCATGAGTTGCTTTGACTGATTTAACCCCGCGGTCTGGACCTGGACCGGATGACGAATTTTCATGTTCCATTATTGTTTATTGTCCTGTCATGATTTCATGAAATTGAGAATCGCGCAGCACCAATTGCATCATTTCTGAGAAGTGATTCAGCTCTATAGTGTGTTTGCTCCTAAAGCACTTGACATTAGCCACCAACATTTTTGGTGGGTTTATTTTTGAATGCGATGTCAAAAATAAATATCTTAGCGTTTTTATTTATGAACCCCAATTTATTTTTAAGCCCGTACTTTGTGTATAGCGTTGGTGCGGCAGCTGGTTGTGATACATGTCAATTCAACGAAGCATTGCATTGCATGCTATACATCATAATGTTTGAAGTAAATATGTTGAATGAAACAACATGAACACAATTACATTCCATTTTGGAGTTAAACAATATTCCAAATTTAAGAATTAAGCGATAATCTATATTTATTTGCTTGCTGTATGGTGGGCGGGGCCCTAGGGTAGTGGTTAGCACCGCTACCTTTCACGCTAGAGTTCGGGGTTCGGTTCCCGGTCTCGGCGGTTTGAAAGAAACAGAAATGTTGCTTCCCCATTCACGTGTGAAACTCAGTAGTGTGGGAGCCTCTGTGACTGACAGGTAGCGTGCTCGGCCTCAGACCGCCAGGGCTCGAATTTCGAATCCTGTGTCTGGAGGACAGTGTCATATCATTCATCTCACAATCTTCAGGAGGTTCTCCCGGCCCAGTTTAGCCTATATGTGCACAAAGGTGGCCTAAAGCCCGATTCATTTCATTTCATTTGTTGTATGGTAAATCTATATTTTCGCTAAAATTAATGTTGAATATATTTATTGTATATTAAGAATAAAATATATAAGTGTTTGTGTGATGAGGTGAGTAAATTCAACTTATATTATCATTTGAATAAAATTATGTTACATTACTAATTTCTTTAATTATCTGATCAGGAAATATAAGTATATTGAAATTAAGCGATTTTATACATCTAGCTATATAAAAACAAGGAGTGTACTCATGATCATTTATTAGCATAAATATAATGTATGTATCTTTTGTTTATTGTTATTGTATTTAGGGATATCTGGATTATTAAATAATGCTCGAGATACGAGTCGACATCTAATGTCTCAAACATTGTTCCTTAGCACTCAAAGTGTCATTATAATTTCATATTAGTGTGTTCTCCTTAAAAATATGTAGACAGAAATTGCTGTTTATTGTTATAATCTTCAGGGCTATCAGGATAATGCCATAATGATCAAGATACAACCTACTAAGTATTAAACATTGTCCCTTATTTTATATCATTTTACATTTATTTTTAAAACCCAGCCTTTACATTCCAAGTGTCATTATATATATAATTTTCCATAAAACATATAAACATAAACATCAACATGAAAAGAACATGACATAATCATGTTAATTATATTAATAAATAGTCATAGTAGAAATAGTATTTTAGAAACAAAAATTCAGCCTTAGCATTCAAAGTGTCACTTTATATATTAATTAGTTCTCCGTAAAAATGTAAACAAACACCAATATGAGATTCATGTAAAATAAATAAATTAAGACATAACTATAGCGTGTCGAGTTAACCTAATTATAATAGCTTACTGGATGGAGAAATATAAGCATATTTGAATATCACCGCAAATTAGAGTTAACGATAAAGACGCGCGTATCCTATATATATATGTAGTTATAGAAAAAAATTGACAACAGATTTTTTTACCTTTGACTTCCAGTTCCCTGGTGACATAATGGGGACACTTTTTGCGAATTTGCTTGCTTCTATATAGCACCCAACAAAAATAACAGATTTTCATACGTGACACATATTTTATAAAGTTTCGTTTTTTTAGGCGCTCGTATTGATAAAAAGGTTGAAAAAAATATTCAAAATAAAATCTGGGCAGAAAGATTTTTCAGTGACCTATATGTGTATATGGCTGAGGGCTATGACTATAACAATAGTGAAAATAAATAAAACTACTACCATTTTGAACAATTTTTCGAATTGTTGTCAATTTTATTTTAGTGGCCTTCTAAAAAATGGTAAAATAGGCCCTAGGGATTAAAGCGTCCTGTTTGGCAAAAAAAGAAGCAAAACTTGATATGTCCCAAGGGTCAAGCTAAATAAAAATCGTAGTGAGAATTTCTTAGCTTTTGTGAGTACGAGGGCTAGATCTGGCTCTCGGCCTAACTCTTTCGTTTGCTCTGTATGTGTATGTTTATGAGCATGGTAATGTCTGGTGTCTTCATTTTGTAGATCTGTCATATGTTTCCACCATATCAAGTTATAAAAAACCTTATCTTGTTGGATAAGGGACTTAGAAGGTCAAAGGTCCGGATGGTGTACTCTTACTAGTTACATTTTGTCGACCTCGTGTAATAACATAATCTTTTTTTTATAGTTATAAACGGCTTTAATACCACTCTTGTCACATATTACCATTAAATACATTCCGGATGAAACATAGATGAAATAATGATATTTGTTAGAAAAGATGGACCCACCCTTAAATCGCTGAAAGTCATAATTTCCAATAAAAAAATCACAAACGGAAACGTGTACATACTACGAACTGTGTTTATTATGTGTTTATATTGACTTTCAGCGCTCTAAGGGTGGGTCTACGTTTTTTTAAAAAAATCTAAACTTCAGATATGTTTTGTCCGGGGTATATTCAATGACAAAATGTGGCAAGAGTGGAATTAAAGCTGTTTATAACTATAAGAATGACAACTTTGTCATTACAAGGGGCCGACAAAATTTAACTAGTGAGAGTACCACATCTGTACTTTTGACTTCATAAGTCCTTAATGCAACAAGGTGTGATTTTTATAATTTGACATAGTGGTACCAGATGACAGATTTATCAAATGAGGTCAGCAGACATCAGCATGTTCATAATCATTCAAATGTACAGAAAACGGAACGTTACATACTACGAACTGTGTTCAAGTGTTTTTGAAATATTGACTTCCAGTGCCCTAGGGTGGGTTTACATTTAATGAAAAAACTCTAAACCTCACATCTGTTTCACCCTGAATATATGCGATGACAAAATGTGGCCAGAGTGGTAATAAAATTGTTTATAACCATAATAATGATGATTATGCTATTACAGGGGTCGAAAAAATGTAACTTGTGAGAGTACCCCATCCGCTCTTTTGACCTCATAAGTCCTTCACACAACAATGCAGAATTGTTCTAATTTGATATAGTGTTATCAGATGGCCGATGTACCAAATGAAATCAACATACATTGGCATAACCATAATCATAGAAATGTACAGGAAACAGCAAAATTACATTTTACGGACTGTGTTAATTGTTTTTCTTAGTATTGACTTCCAGCGCTCTAAAGTTTGATTTATGTTTTGTGAAAAAAATTGAAACTCTAATAATTTGTCATCTTATCTTTATTAAAAGAGAAATATGGACGACAGTGATTTAAAAATTGTTTATAGCAATTATGGTTTGGGTTTTTAATAACCTGGGATTAAAAATGTACAGTGTTTGGGGCTCGAGGGTACCCTTGAACATCCCTAATTTAAAAAAACTTTGCTGCCACGATCAACTTCTACACCCACCCTATTAATGTTCCAGGGATATTTCCCTGTCATTATGCACATATCAGACCTTTGCCACTTTTTGGGTCAAGCGAAGTCAAAAACTAGCAGCTTTTTGAAACTTGGCTCCCAGACTAAATGAACAGGTAAGTTATGTCACGCGAAAACAAACTTTCACAATGTAAATATATATATCCCTGACACATGAGTGTAGACAGAAGAAAAATATTAGGTTTCAATTTAGCCTTTTACTAGCTAGGTGTCGTTAGGTGTCTTTGCATGGCGCGTAGCCGCTTATTTTATGAGATATTGGTCTTTATACGTGGCATAATGCACTTTGTGAAGATGCGTTGTGTGTTAGATGTATAGGCATCTATAATATGATAGAATAAGGTATTTTAGGCTTTGTCTGTCGTTGACCATATCGCTTTTTACCGCCACCCACCAGGCCTATACATACCTCACGCAAAGCTTTGACATTCAGGGATGGTTGTAATGACAATAAAAACTAGAAATGACTTACTTTTCAAGTAACAGTAAAGTTTGGACTTTGACTTTTTTGACTTTTTGCGCCTTTTTAATTTTTTTGACTTTTTTGACTTTTTTGAATTTTTTTAACATTTTTAACATTTTTTGACTTTTTGACTTTTTGACTTTTTTTTTACTTTTTTTTTTACTTTTTTTGGCTTTTTTTGACTTTTTTGACTTTTTTGACTTTTTTTTGACTTTTTTAACTTTTTTGACTTTTGTGACTTTTTTGACTTTTTGTGACTTTTTTACTTTTTTTACTTTTGTGACTTTTTGTGACTTTTTAAAGTTTTTTTTTTACTTTTTTGACTTTTTTAAGATTTTTGATTTTTTTGACTTTTTTGACTTTTTGTGACTTTTTGTGATTTTTTTTTAGTTTTTTGACTTTTTGACTTTTTTTTGACTTTTTTGACTCTTTTAAGATTTTTGACTTCTTTGACTTTTTTTGACTTTCGTGACTTTTTTGACTTTTTTTTTGATTTTTTTTTAGATTTTTGACTTTTTTGATTTTTTGACTTTTTGCCTACGCTCTTCCTCCTTTCTCTCCTCCACTGTCATATCATTCATCTCACTAACCTCAAGAGGTTCTCCTTGTCCAGTTTAGCCTGTATGTGTACAAAGTTGGCTTAAAACTGCATTGATTCAGTTTAGCCTGTATGTGCACAAAGTTGGCTTAAAACTGCATTGATTCATTCCCCCTGTAATTACAACTGTTATTTTAATAGTTAGCATTTAAAATGTTATTATTAAATAGTAATGTGATGAGAGGGTTAAGTCGCCAATACAATGACCCATTGTGAGAGGCGGCCGGCCAATACAAAGAGCCATTGTGATGACCGACTCTCCCATAGAATTCATCAATAGGTTACCAACCGCCCTGTAAATCACTCTACCAACATTAGTACACATATTGGATTTACAAAATCCAGAATAATTCTGGATCCACTGGCGGGATCACTGAAAAAAGATATAGCCTGGTACCTGAATACCTAAGGATCATTGTGCCAAAGTTTGACTGAGTGAGAAGTAGCCCTTGCAAAAATCGTCAATGGCAGTCCATACAGTGGATCGACGAAATCGGAATCAGGATCCAGATCCACTGGCGGGACCAATGAAAAAAAGGTCTAGTCTGGAAGATGTATACCTAAGGACCAAAGAGCCGAGGTTTGAAGTAGATTACTTGTAAACTGTCTCTGTAGTCGCGGACTAAGAAAGATAATAATAATAATAAGATGAAGAAAGTTGCTTTGCGACTCCAACATGTTTGGACCATAAGGTCCAAACATAAATATTACCATATGTTTTTCTGCCATAATTTGGATTTTGGCTTTCAATCAATGTTCATCACAATTTCTAACGGATGTCTCTAACCACTACAAATCAGTACGACACTAACCCAATGCCGGTTCAAATGCTGGTCCACCGTCGCCGGCCAACACCCAAACAATATACTGGGCAGTGTTTCATGCTGGTCTCAATGTGTCCACAGAGCATACCGCAACCGACCCAGTGCAAGCTAAATGTTGGGCCAGTGTCGCAAGCGCTGGCCAGCAGCGATTCGAGGGCACTCGACTACATTGCGCCATGTAGGCCTATACACGATACACCGACACAATGCCGGCTCAATATTGGCCCACTGCATGTAACGGCGCCGTAACGCTGGTAAAACCCCGATCCAGCATTGTATCACAACGCCTGTCCACCAGGAGGAAGATGCCGGTTAAGGTTGCAGTGTCTTCAGTGACACAAAAGCACGCGGCATTCAATACAAAGGTTGGATTGATGTTGGGGAAGTGCTGTAAACAGTGGCCAAACATCAAACTACTATTGTGTCAACCTGTGGGTTAGTTCTATTTTCAATAATATCCCACCCATTCTGCAGAGACTTAAATTTATTTTTTTACTATTCAAAACTTGCTCATGCACATCACTGTTGCACGTGTTTTGTATACAGCAGCAAAAAGCGTTAGCATGGTTAGTGGACACAATTATATTTATAAACTTTTCTTTATCATGCAGGCTTGAATCATGCTGATTACAGTGATTAATTATATTCATACAATAGTCAATGTTTTTTTTCAATTCTATATGTGTTGTATTCGTGGTATTTTTGTACAGACTGCAGTGTTTTAATTATGGCGGTGAGGCCTACTTACTAGCTTTGCCCGTGCTGAGCACGGGTCAAAGCTAGTTACTTAATAAAAGACTTATTTATTTTGAAACATGTCGTAAGTTTTTCTAAACAACTATTATTGCTTGCAACTTTTACAAGAGATATGAAAGCTGGATCACTACCAAATATGTACAAGTTACAAATATCAGTTCAACTAGTATAGGCCCTATTGATTGTAATATATGCTCAAAAAACAATCGTTATGCTTTTACCTGTTAATTTTAAAAAAATCTCAATTATTTTTGGAAAAAAAAACAAATATCTAAATATTAAGATAAAGTTGCAAGAAGAGCAAAGTTGATTTTAAAATATATGTATAGCTTGTGGAAAAGTCTTGAAGTGGCGGGCTTTGTCCATGTATGGTCTACTGGTAAATCCGGCGATGGCCCTTACTAATGGCATAACATCCTAGGTTAGGAAGTGATGCAATTATCACGTTTTTCAATTAGACTATATATATATGAGGGAACTAGACTTATAATATTATATGTTGCTTCTATATAAAGTTCTTGCTTATGCTTCAGTGTTTTCACATAGGATTTAGGGGAACTTGCCTAAGACGCCCACCCCTAAGGATCGGAACCTTTTGTCAGTTTGTAGCCTTACTGATTACCAAATGAAGATCAGCAGCTGATTCTGAATATAACCATGCACGGCCAGTAAAATTTTTAGGTCTGCACTCTGTGTATTTGATGAAAATCGAAACCGGAAATCATTTTTTAGAACAAAGTGGGCGTTTCGGGAATGTCGTTCTTAAGTCTCCCACTCCCGTGCACAAAACGCCCACTGCTCTTTCTCCATTACCACATGAAGGCACAAAACGCACACCCTAAAACAAAACAAACAGATGGGCCTTATAGGGACATGGGTGGGCGTTTTGGGAACACTTATCTTGTGCATACTAAATCAGAAGGGGGCGTTTTAGAAAAAAATGTGTTGGGCTTTTTAGGCACATGAGAAAATATTAGAACATTTTCATTGTTTAGGCATAGTTGTGGGGACAAGCGTCTTGCCCCTGCTCGGTTGGTGAGGCTGAACCTGTTCGGTTTTCCGGAACTCTCCAAACAGTTTCACCCTCGCTAGCCCCGCAGACATTTTCCCGCTCCCCGCGCACTTGCGATCCAGCCAGCAGGGCGGACAGACGTCTGTCTTGCCCCCGCAGAGTCAGCCACGGGGCCGAGGCCGCCGCGCTCCAATTTCCATCTTCCATCTGAATCAGTGCACAGTGTTATAGACGAATCATAATTGATATTATTAAAGCATCAAGAACATCATGCAGTCAAGTCGAGTTATTTGTGTACCGTCGCCCAGACGGGGATGAAATGAAATAGATCTAGTCATCGGCGGCAGGGAGCGATCCGCCAACCAGGCCAACCCCTCCAACCCCGCACCCGATATAGTCACAGTTCAAAATTGTGCAAAAATAACATTAAAAAGTATCACTTCACATTTTAGTTTGACACAGTCAGCAAAGCTGTCCAGTTTCTATGCAGCCAAGCTCTGCACAAGGACAGTCATAACGTCATAAATGAATTAAACACTGGCACATGGGTGGAATTATGACTACTTCTGAGAAAGTGGTGTGTGGGCTTTTTTAGCAAGGTGGGCGTCTTAGGCAAGTTCCCCTAAGGGGCCTTGTGGTCATCCGATCTGTATGCTGCTCGGAGGCTGCCTTCTCAGGTTCTGTAACATTTACATTAAACACAGGGTGTTGGCACGATGTTGTTTTAATAATGATACAACGTCATAGACGGATAGGAGTCTTATTAGATAGCGGAAGGTGTTTATAATAATAATAATCTTTAATTTGTACTACTAATACATGAACATAGTATTCAGTGTGTAATTGACTAATTTAGTGCAGGTTATACAATTCAGTGTATGATATATGTATAATAAGCAGATTGAAGCTAAATAAGAGATCCCCTCCTAAATTCCGCATGGGCACAAGCAGGGATATTTGTTCATATTTAGGGATATGAGTGTAATTTTTCACTGGTTAGTAATTATAATATTTAAATACGCATTTTATTAGCCACAATCAACCAGTAAGCCTACATGATGGCGCTACAGATGTTTCACTAAAGCAACCGATTCGAAATGTATTGAACCAGCTGGGTCGTTTTGTTTCATTGAACCATAATATTTACATTGCGGCAGACACCATTCCGGTGGACGTTAATCATGCTGCGCATGCGGGTGGGCCCACAATGTGTTCTCAGCGAATCATGACGACCCATCTACTTTAAGCTCTACAAAATGTATGTAGTTCGATAGGCTAAATTTACTGCTGCCATATAGCATTCAGGAGTATTTTAATACGACGTTATTGGTAAATATTTATATAATACTGGCCATGTATAGGCCTACTAGTCATGCATCATATTTAATTTGAATCTATTAATATTAATATTATTTAATTTGACAGGTTGACAGAAAATCGTTCCGTGCGGGTTGACCTGTATAGGCCTATGTAATTTATATCCGTTTGAAGCTCACAATCTTCAAGATAAACGTTCCACAACTTATTGAACATGTTAAAAGCGAAAAATAATATAAAATTGCGACTCCAACAAATGCTGAAAGTATGAAAGTTATGATAAAATGTTGCATTTGAAGCAATAAGCCATCAGCAAAGTAGACCTACAACAAACTAATGTTACCTAATTTATTCTCTACAAATACCAAATATTTTATTAACTAATAGTCTGGCAGCTAAGGGTGGTGATCCCCAAAAAAATCATAACTGAGCTTTTTCGAGTCCATGGCGGTCATCTTGAATAATTAAAATTGCTCAAAGCTGACATATCCACACCACCCTGGATATCTTTATGTAGACTCCAAAAATAAATAATCAGCAGAGAAAAAAACTATATGAGAAGATTTTGGATCAGGCCAATATTTGGCTTTCCGCTGCAGGTCTATAATGCCTGCTACAGGAGGCATACAGTAGGCTTACATAAAAATATAATGAAACATAATATATACAAAGCCATCTATAACAACGTAGTGAAAAATACGTTATTGAAATATATAGGAGGAGCCAGTGTTATCGTATATTGCGGGATATCTATAATTGTGTAAACAGGTAAAAGGAACTGACATGTTTAGCAATAACGCGAATTTCCTACCATATATGTTACTTGGATAATGAAAGCAGCACTCTTTATTAGCTGCTTACTTCAGTTGTGATCATATTAGCAGGACCCGTTCAGAGTTTAGTCTTTTTGGGTATTATATCTTTTCTGTAACGCCTACCTTTAATTGTGTAAAGCGCACAGAGCACTGTATGTGCGCTATAGAAGAACTTATTATTCTTATTATTATTATACTGGAAACCGACGTATTAGGCCTATATATAGCCTACTGGATACCACAAAAATTAAAAAAAATAAAATGGATCAGCTCCCAGCAAACACGAGGGATTGACCCAATGTTGTCTTCGACGTCGGCCCAACATTAAAACAACGATGGATCAATGCCTCGTGTTAGATGAGAGTGCTTCTCTTGGACATGTCTGTTCAATAACATAAATATTAGGCAAATTTCCCTAATTGGCTTGGCCCATTATCAGAGGGTCATGAGGTTATTACCATTATTATGATTATACCACGATTACCCTGATTACGCTTTGAGGGTGGTATTGCTCGATACAGCTGCTGCTGTGGCTGTGCTGTTGCTTCATATGTTGCCAATTCTACAGCTTCTGCTGCTGCAGTTGCTGTCTGTTGTTGCTTTCGCTAGTGCTGAGTGCATTCTTACGTCCGCTGTGTGTGGCCCTTGTACATATTATCTGTTGTGTGTTCTTCTTCACTATAACTGGAGTCCATCTGAGGCGGACAAGCCACCACCAACAACCGTAGGCTACTCAGTTAGCGGGGCTGGAGTGCGACAAAGATGGTCAACCATTCGATCACATTAGCGGCCACTGATTTGTTCCGGGAAAACACGAGCTTCTTGACAGCCGTTCTTGAAACCGGCGATGGACTGGACTCATCTCTGTCACCAACGGCAGATATCGCTCTCAGTCTATACTTGGCGATACTAAGTAAGTCGATCCATCCTAATTTTTTAAAGTCAGTCACATCACATGCCTATCAGGAGACGTTGATCGAAGGTTGATTTAATGTGGACCAGTGTCGTAGACGGTGGCCCAACATTAAATTCACCTTGGGTCCACGTGCCGTGTTAGCTGGACTATCGATGTCCCTTCATCACCTTTACATTAATTTGAAAATAGCGTGGCGGTTGTTTCCGTGATAATGATCTGATCACCCTCAGATCTAGACTCTTATCACTAGCTTGAACGCGCTGTTCGACACAAGGCTGTTGTTGCGAATTAGCCTACCTCACGTTCAACTTTTATATGGGACTTATAAATTTAATATTCATTTCTCAAAGAAAGTTTATTTCTTCCGAATAAATGGAAACTCCTAATATATTGTATCCGCATGGGAGAATGACAAGTGTAAAAAAACTGATAAGTTTAGTATTAATTTTTCGAAAAAAATCGAGTTTTCCCGAAAAAATGGCAATTTATAATATAACCTGAAAGCACATAAATTATAATGTTGTGTATCCTTCTGGAAACCAGAGCATTTTAATTATACTATCAATGTTTGTCATGTTCATGGAAATCTCAATTTCCTGAATCGAACCTAAAAGGAGCTCAATGAAGCTCTATAATAGGTTATTGGTGTATTCAGAATAAATTAAGGTTGCAATAATTTCAGAACACTAAGTCTTGTAGTAAGAATCAGACGTAGGCCTAGACGTTTTGGGACGTAGCAAGCTACAGTGCAGGCAAGGTGAATTCGTTCACTTCAACCCACCTTAAGTGTGAACAACATGGCGTGGACCGAGGCGTAGCTTATTTCACATTAAGGGGGGTGACCACAGTGATGGGTGTCAGGTGCGAACTCGTTTTCTCAAGTATGCTTTAGCTATCAACTATGCGAGGAGGTGTTCAATACACCTGCCTGCCTTGTAGCTTCCAGCTGCCAATATAGGCGTGGCCCAAACCTATAGGCTACCTATACTAATAAAAAAGGTATCTACGTGTTCAATGTGATCTTATCATTACATTGCTAGCTTGAGTGATGGCATGGCGGACACAGATGGTTGGCTATAAAGATGACGGTTCAATGATGGTGGTTTCAAACAAACTGCCCAAAAATCAGAGCACATCTCAAAAGGGTCAGAAACGGCTGTTTCTATATGGTTCAAAAGTCCTGGTTCCTTGTCTCCCGGACATACGTTGCCGATGCTTTATACAATCACCTACCTCACCAGGTGAAAAGAGAGAGGCACTATAAGGTTTATACCAGAACTATTGCATAATCTATTATTATTATTATTATTATTATTATTATTATTATTATTATTATTATTATTATTATTATTATTATTATTATTATTATTATTATTATTATTATTATTATTATTATTATTATTATTATTATTATTATTATTATTATTATTATTATTATTATTATTATTATTATTATTATTATTATTATTATTATTATTATTATTATTATTATTATTATTATTATTATTATTATTATTATTATTATTATTATTATTATTATTATTATTATTATTATTATTATTATTATTATTATTATTATTATTATTATTATTATTATTATTATTATTATTAAGCAGCCCTCGCCGAGTCGGGCTGCTTACTGTATTCTACACGGTCGGCCGCCGCCGCCGCCGCCGCCGCCGTTTTCAAGATAGCTACTACTTTATCAAATTCTGCTTCCTCATACTTCACATAGCCATCACATACCACTGGGGAATTGTTTTGGTGACATTTTGATCCCCATATCATCAACCCTTTAATTACTACATGGCCACGAACGAAGAAATGCTCGTTAGCGCATTTCAGGAAAATGACCTGATTTACTTTTGGGATCAACCAATTTTGTAACATTTACTTAGCTCAATGAATGCAAAATGACTGGACCATGAATATAAAACAAAATGTAATGTCTCACACAAGGATAACCCATGACAAATTTCACACTGAAAAATCCAAAATGGCCGCCAGTCGGCAATTTTTTTATCTACTTTTTTTATTTTTATTTATTTCACTATCTCGGAAACCTTGCATGATATCTGATCTATAAATTTCTGCTTCTTCATACTTCACAAAAATAGTGGTCGAGCGATAACGGAGGGCTGCTTTCGTGTTCGTTTCCGAACAACTCCTAGTTATTATTATTATTATTATTATTATTATTATCATTATTATTATTATTATTATTATTATTTTTGTTATTAATATTCTTATTTTTATAATTATTATTATTTTTCTAATTTTATTATTATTATTATTATTATTATTATTATTATTATTATTATTATTATTATTATTATTATTATTATTATTATTATTATTATTATTATTATTATTATTATTATTATTATTATTATTATTATTATTATTATTATTATTATTATTATTATTATTATTATTATTATTGTTATTGTTATTATTATTATTATTATTATTATTATTATTATTATTATTATTATTATTATTATTATTATTATTATTATTATTATTATTATTATTATTATTATTATTATTATTATTGCTAACATTTATATTACGAGGGGAACATCGTTTGTATCCAATGCGTGTTATCTGGTTATGGCCATACGACACTACGCCATCCAGTGTTTCCATGAAGTTACTGATCTGCGCACATGGACAACAAAATGCAAATGTGCAATGAATGAGCGACTTCGCCGTCCAGCATCCAGGAGATGAATATGTAAATACCCCTCTTATTGTATATGAAAATGTAATTGTATATGAAAATCATAACAATAAACATTGAAATCAATATGATAGATAGATATTTATTGACCACTAGAAGCTTATGTAGACTTAAATAGGTGTAGTCAGCTGTCAAAATTCGCGGGACAAGGGTCCCCCAGAAGGCAATAGTGCCCGTGGGTAGGCCAAGGCCCTATTCCATAATAATACTAAATATGCGTTTCATACCCAAAGCCTCATTAAGAGCAAGTTCTCAAATCACAGTAAGTTCATATATACTTGAGCGACATCTATGAGTTAATAATTCAAAGCCCTTGGCCTTCGCCCCTACTTGGTCGCTGGCTTGCAAACAAACTGACTGTATTACTGCGGGGATTTGGAAACTGCTTGACCCCCAAGCTTGTATTGTCACCCAGTAAACACAAAACATTTGTATGACTTCATGCAATGCTGGACCAACGTCTTCGACGTTGGTCCGACATTGTATAAATGTTATACAAATGTCTTGTGTTTGCTGGGCAGGAGGACTTTCTTTCAAACATTGTACATTTATCTGATGTTGGTTCAATGTTGGGCCAGCGTCGCAAACGTTGGCCTAACATTAAAACAGCATTGGATCAATGTCTCGTTTGAGTAGTATCTTGTAATCAGTTCAGTGGCTATATTAATGCCGTCAATCTGTACTCAATAGGCTACTGTTGGCCTACACTTGACCGTCTCAGGCATGCGCGTTTTGCAGTTGTCTATGCGTCATTAGAATGAACAGTAAAAATATGTGTGAAAATAAATACAACAAAATAAACAGTAAAAATATGTATAATAGGCCTATATATACAACAAGCTCCTGGGAAGAGATTAAACTGATAATGATACAGTATTGCATACTGAAATGAATCATGTTATGTGACACTGATAGAACGCTGGATATGGGAATCATGTATCAACAAATAAACATTGTTTATGCGTCTTTTGTGATCTAGTTGAATCAAAATAGACTTACGCAATAGTAGAATATATTGTATAGTGACATGTTTTTACATCTCACGGTAAAACAAAATATTGTACGATATCTCGATTTCAATTTAGCTGATTCACATAGCAGTCGCTGAGACTACAAGTGTTAATCATAACGCCCAATGCGATAAGTGTTTTGAGAGGCGCGATAACGGCCTGTGATATCTGAACACTTCACACCTCCTCTTACCCATACAACGCTGAAATATTTTGTATAGGCCATGGAGACCAAAGGTTTTTTCAATTTGAAATCATCATAAATTTCTTATTTATCTCTTTCAGGTTCATTTGAATACCTATGTTATGTGTCTACGACCAATAGAAATATTGTAATTCTTTCAGTGTTTCTTCATACGTCAGAATCTGCAGTCTGTAGACGGCAGATTCTGACGTATAAAGGCGATCCCCGCACTGAAAGAGTTTTAAAATGGTCCAGGACCCACCCCGCCCACACTGAGTGTGGTCAGCGTGTGGTGGATAGTGGAGTGGGTGGATAGTGGAGTGGTACATTTGCTTGTTCAGATCATAGTACTGTATAGATGTGCCGATGTCTAATATAAAATAATGATTATTTTAATATGCTTGGATATAATACATGTATCATACTATACCTTTTTTATTTGCACTTGCACCTGCACTGAGGGGACGCTGACTTTAGCTTTGTTGCTGTTTGTAAATCCTTGTTAAATAAATATGTTTACAACAAGAAGACATTGTTGCATTATGAACACAGTCATCCATAATTACATTACCATTATGTAGCCTACTATTGAAACCTCAAATTGAAAACCTATATATTGATTAAGCATATGCAGATATATATTCAAATATATTTATAGAGGGTGCATACATATTAGAAAATATGTTATTGTTTAAATATGTGCCCTTTTATACATTCAATAATGCAATACAGTTCTACAATAATTATTGTGATATTATTATGTCAATTGTATAATATATACAAATTAAAATATCCATAATCTAATCATACTTACACTTCAAATCAATTTAATTGGCACTGCCATAGTACGCTTTTTTAAAAGCTTATGCTATTATGTGGATATATGATAACACCTAAAATCAAGGTAATGTTAAAAACGGGATTGTCCTTATAGCAGTGCAAGACACCTGTGTCCCACACCAGCAATACCAGAGATACAAACACAATTTTTGTAAGTGGTAAAACAAACTTCACTCTGGAAAAGCATATAAAATTAAGTAACATTACAACATGAATATTAACACAGCATAATCATACATAAGTGGACACAAGATAAGTTATCCAAATGATGTCATGGAGAGAAAAGTACTTTAAAAGTGCACACAATATTGCTATGACGCCATTATATATCAGCATAAAGATATATAATAGGAAAAAGTTCATTTATAGTTCCATAAAAAATATGAATGTATTTTTTGTCAAAACAGTACTCTCGCACATAAATCGTATATAGGTTAATACATACATGGATATGCGAGTAAAATATTTCAATTCAAGATTTGATTCACACCATTTCAATCACGATACAGAATAGTACCACATACACAATATTAGATTGGAAAGAAAAACAAAAAGATAAAATAGGCTATATCCACAACGGAACATCAACATCGTTAACCTGGGCCATTTATAGACTGGATATAATTAATCACCAAGACCTTTTTCGTATAGGCTATACAAAGGCCTATTGCATGCATTGGTTATTGCAATTTTTAAATTCGTATGATATTATGTTTAATTTTTATATTACATCAATGAATTAGGAATAAAAAAGGATTAACCATTGTAACAGGGTGTTGTAGTGTAACTGCGCCCATGCAGAACTCGATAAGCATTATAGCTTTAGTAGTTTGAACAAACAACCAATGCACCAAAGACACCGTGCTGCCACCACGTCACTACTAGTATGTGAGTATGGAGGGTGTTGCTAATCGGCCAATTTCTCCCTTATGACTCACAAATCCAATGATAGTGCTCAGCAGAGCAGGTGTAGAAACAGGTTGATAACGAATGCGACTACATTGCGCAAATGATCCCAGATTTCTGTTCTAATAGTCTGACTCGGTATATCAGTATATCGCTGCTTTATGCTGATTCAGCGTTGTTTTAATGTTGGACAGGCGTCGCAGACGGCGGATCTGCATTAGACCAGCATTATGTAACGCATTATGATTGCTGTGTATTGGCATCTATCATAATACAGGTATCATCTCCTCATGACATTTGAATTATTTTTACCAGAAAAAAAGAGTGTGACAACCATGTACACTATTTATATAGACAACACGGGTGTCTTGTCATTAGACGTCGCTTTACGTTATGCCATATTTTCTTTCATTGAAATTAAAATATAACGTACATTATGTGAACTTATACGTTGCGTAGGGCCTACGTGGCGTTTGCAACGATCGCACTACAGCGTATTGAAAAGTTCTCGGCCCTTTAATATAAAGATCTCGGCCCTTTTTACAAATCTGTTCTGGGCTTGTCCAGGTCCCCCAAACTCGTGGGTAGGCTGCGTTGGGTGAGAGAATAAAACAACACTCTTTTCTGGATCAAAAATGAAATCTCCCAACTGAAATTTTATTGTGGTCTCGTACATAATATAGTATATGCGTATCCGGCCTACTATCGGACCAGCTGCGCTTAACATAACTCGCAATAATTTACGTCTGGTAAAACATAATGTCATTTAGTGTAATGTCTTAGGGTCGACAAACATATGAATATATTTCCTTGATTATTCTGTGGATTTATTACACCTGCCACTGAGGCCGGGCTTTGTTACAACGACTCAATAATCTCAATTTTCCTTTTTATAAGTTTGTCGTTTCTTTAGATCCACCATGTCGTTCACAGTAAATATACAGTCTGATATAACATCGTATATATATTATATATTTATACATTTGTATATATATAGCTACTACTTCCCGTAGGCTAGGTGTTCCTATTAATATGGTTACCAAATATCATAATGTTCTTTCTACTTAACCAGTCCGGAGAGGGTTTGTTTTTGTCCCTCGTATAATTCCGATAAATTTTGTTATGTAAGATTCTTAACAGTCATTGCGTACCCGTGATATACTTTAACACCTAGAGTTAACGCCTAGCGTACGGGAGTGTGGCAAACAGATTACTCAGTCCATTATTAATATAAGCTGCGGCTAATAGTTGTCTGCCTGGGGGGTAATAACACTCACGGCCTGTGCCCAACTTATCCGCGGTCTGGCCTGTCTTTAAAACAATTAGTCCTTTATATAGATATTTAATAAAACCGTTACAACCAGACTAAACCTATTTGAAGGACGAATATATTTTTCACGCCTGGCACTTATGCCGTCAGTACGGGATATCTCACTAAAAACGGGATATCCAGATATCCTGACACGCAGTATCAGTGCACGGTGCGCGTGTCGCAGAAACCAGCCGAAACAATCAACCCTTCTTTCCCAGGGCTTAACATGCTGTAATTTTCATTTATATTAGATCGGAATATTTTACAGTATGATCCAGCGTAATGAGCGTATGCCCGCGAATGAAGAAAATTTGCCAGTGCGCTGGCACACGTCGAGAACGTTACTCATAAGCTGGAAGCACGTCCTTATCACTTTGCTATACGCTGAATGTTCCAATTCTCTGAGAATGATTGCGTTTAAATATACGCTACTCACACGCTAAAAGTACGCAACAAGTAAGATATACAGACATCGCCGGATAAGTTTTATTTTTACTTGGTAGTGAAGACGAAAATTCCGGCATAACTTGGACAAGGAACGGATGATATTTTATTCAATCCGTTTGTGTTAATCAATGTTCGTTATAGGCCTATTCGTCAGAACGTTTCCATAATCATGATAATGTTGAACACACATGTTTGGTAGGCCTACCTTAGGTATCCGGAGTAGGCCCTTCATTCACTAATTGTCCTGTATATATATGTCCTGAATATATTCGTCATTCGCCCATATATAGTATTAGATCCTGTGGATGTGATCGTTTGCCGGATACAACGAATTGACCAAAATATCACCTGTTCCTTGTTAGCCGGGCCTATCCTGCCAATACACGTGTGATGGGGGGTTTTAGTTTACATGGAGTCCACGCACGCCTACAGAGTCAGAACGTTACATGCTCGTAGGCCTATAGAGATCGGTAATCAGAACAGCTAAAAATGTTATTAACCCTTACAACACTGAAATATGTTTACATAAACAATAGAGATGAAAGGTTTTTGCAATTTGAAATCATCGTAAATGTATTCGTTAGCTCTTTCCGCGGTATTTGAATAGCCTATGTTATGGGTCTACGGCCATTATATTTTTTTAATTCTTACAGTTATATTTCAATTATAAAGAACAACTTAAAGGTACATACATTGCTAGCATCATTTTTTTTAAATGTAAGCTAGAAGACAAGTGTCACTCATTACTAATAGTTAGCAGCTCCTAAAACGTGATTTCGGTGCTTAATAAAGAATATAGAGCCCTTTATTTCTACATAGTGTAAACAAACTATTAGCATAAAATATCACAAATCCAGCCCATACGTTCGCTAAGTTTAATATGAATAAGTAATATTTGCTTATACTGCTACAATATATATAATTTTTTACCTGTGGGCGCGAAGGGAACATTTCATTTCTGCTCTAGTTTACAGTAAATACTGTGATTTTGAACGCATTTCGTCATACTATATTTCTTGCTCACCTGAGCTTTTGACAATATCCTACCACTAAAATATCACCAGAATGACAAACACAGAAGTATCAGATTTTAATAGTAGTTAGGTTATGTTGAGTAATGTCTTGAAGTGTCAAGTGAATTTAAAAGAGCAATGTTTTCTTTTCATAAAAATCGCAATAAATCTCAGGAGTGGATATAATGAGTTGAGAACAGTATACAATTTACCAATGTCTGTGCGATTGGTGAATGCGCGTAGCTATCAGGCTATTGTGTTCAAATATGCTGGCGCCATGATCACAGTGACGTTTTAAGCACTCCAGATTTTAAATAGTTCAAATTGTAATATATAACTAGGCCTATTTTAACATAATTATGCAGAATATAATCATTTTTCATACTGCCCCATATATGAAAAGCTAAAATCAAACTTACATTGTGAGAATGTTTTTATATGATTATCATGGGAACAAATATTTTCAGAATATCTCAAATTATTATTGAAAATGGGGTGTACACGTGAACTGGTACTTTTAATGTTACCATAAATGCACATAATGTGAAGAAATATGTGACGTTCATCACAGAAACGCCCTATTTACACACTTGTTATCCCCATTTAGTGAGAAATAGAAATATATCAAATAAAAAAATGAGTTAAAATGTGTTTAAAACTTAAAAAATCAAATTCAAACTGTTTTAATATGTAGGGTAACACAAATAGAACATATGTTTTCAATGTGGGTACCTAACGACTGTATGTAGGCCTATATACAGATATATGTTAGATCAGTTTTAATAAATTGCAGTGTTTTCAGATTGCCGGTTTCATGCTTTTGTGCACATTTCAATGTATATACGACGTTGCCCCAACGTCAACCCAATTACATTTGGCCAACGCCTCGTGTTTGCTCTCAAACATGATGTCAACAGCTGCCATGATAGCAAAATTTGATAGCCTACAACTCTGCTTAACTTCTATGGAATGGAATGAAATGTACTATCAGTGTGGTATTCAACCAATTAATCGATCTAATTATGACTTGACATGTGTATGCACTGGTGTTGATGACATTACCGCAGCTGGCTTTTCCATTGTATTCTGATGCAATGTTACAGTGACTAACGTTACACGAGACACAGCAAACACGAGACACTGGACCATTGTTGTTTAAATGCTGGTTTTGCGACGCTGGCCGCTGTTGCATATAGTAGGCGTATATGCATATATGCATATATATCCATATATATCGCGGCAAACACGGGGCATTCACCCGATGCTGTTTCAATGTTGGGCCAGCGTCAAAGACGGTCTGCCAACATTGAAACAGCTTTGGTGAATGCCCCGTGTTTGCTGGGGTAACTATAGCCGAATCAACAGAGGGTGACTAAAATGTAGAAGCATGATAAAATGCAACACGGGCTTAACCCTTGAAGCGCTGAATTTTTTTATAAAAACCTTGGAGACCAAGGGGTTCATTTCAATTTGAAGTCATCATAAATGTCTTATTCAACTCTTTCCGATTCATTTGAATGTCTATGAAATATTTTAACTCTTACAGTGCGGGGATCGACTTTAGACGTCAGAATCTGACGTCTACAGACGTCAGATTCCGACAACTAAAGTCGTTCTCCGCGCTGTAAGGTTAACCCTTAAAACGCTAAGTTGTAGAATTCAAATTTTCACCCCTTGAAGTTGTGTCTCACTATCGCGACCCACAACTTCAAGCGGTTGAAAATCACTGACATTTGTTTTTTTTTAAATCAAACATTAAATTTGCAAATATTGATGTTAGGCTGAATATATGGACAAAATTTAACCTAACCTGGAAAATCATAGTTTATGTTTGATTGATTTGTGTTCAGTCATCATTTCCAGCGGGAGTACTAAGTTCTATCCAGTGGCAATTTTTTAATTTGCATATTTCCAAGATGGCTGCCAATCGCTAAACTCAAATCTGAACAATGATATATGTCTGTGCGCATATTTGCTCAAATTTGATGAGTCCATTCCTATCACACCAAAAGTCATAAGTTAATTTATGACATTTTAAAATTAATTGGAGGGGAAGGTCAAGGACATTTTATGAGTCTGAGAAGACACCTAGTTTGACACATGACCTATTTTCTGATTACGATCATTCTCAAAATCACCGAAGCTGAAAAAGTAAGAAAAATAATATATTGGTGAAAGCTGTTGGTTCGATTTATGCACAACAATATTCCAGAAATTAAAGTGATGGCGGCTATTTTTCAAGATGGCGGTCATTTCTAGCACAAAAATCATTTTTCTGGATAGTGTTCACCAAATTTGTGCGATTTCAATGATCTTGGTATCAAAGCATACATTTTGAGCATGCAGAATCTTAAATTCGATCGACAGAATTAAGTAAAAGCTTATTTTACAAGTGGGACAAAGAGTCACGATACATCATATTGGTTTGCATGAAATGCGGTGTAGATCTTAGGCTGTCAAAAGAATGTCAGTGTCACTGACCTTCACCATCAGGACTCCCTCAGGGCTTCCTCCTTTTGTCGCATGCTTGGTATGCACGAATATCGTCGTGTCCGCTTCCTCATGAATATAGAGGGCAAGTTCATCTAGGTCGATCGTGTGGTTGCTGGTGAACTCTTCTTTTGCTAACAATGATAATATGATATCAAACACGATAAAGTGTCAATGTAACGTTAGCAATGATTATTCTGTTGTAGACGGCTATGATGTTATCACTAATACTGTGTATTACGTTTTATTCATTCAGTGATGGACTGAAACATAGTAGACCATAGTAGACCAAGTCACAAATCGAAAATGCAAATGGAAAAATGCACAAAAAGTGTCCATTTGCAGTACTGAAACCTCCCAAATTTACCACATGTAAAAGAAATGTACTTTTACTGCACACAGGCATTGTAAGATCTTTGTTTTTATATATATATTTTCATGTTGGAATGTTTCTTCAAAAAGATATGCATATCAGAATCACATTAAGAATTTTCGTTGCAACTGCTCACAGGTGTGCAAAAAAACAGAGAAAACGTTACACTTGAGTGTCCATGTCATTCGTCACGTTAACACGAAGGTAAAACTAAGAAATAGCTGTGAAATATGCATTTGAATTGAGAGAATGACATACAATGCTATCAATGCATATAATGCATACAATGCTATCGTGACAAGTCGAGTCCTTTACTTCGTTCAGGCATCATAAGTGCTTTCAGATAGGAAAAAGATTATTCTTTTCGGACTACCTACCATCATGGCAAGGTGCCGGAAAAAATGGGTAATGGGGAAATGAAAGTTGCAGGCTAGTCGAAATTTAGTGCTGTAGTTTATCATGTTTATATAGGCCTATGGTCAAATAAAGCAGGTATAGATATAGGCTGTATCGTTATCATGGCACAGTACCGTAAACAGAATATTAGGTGTTCAATTGAATATTAAAAACTATGATGGTGTGCATAACAATATGCAAAGTTAATTCACATAATTCACTGAACATTAGCTGCATTTGTATATGAGCCACATCAGTCGTACCAATGTGCTAACGTGAGATACGTTTGGACACCTTTGTTGATAATGTGACAATATATTTGACACATATTAGTGTATCGTGACATGCCCTTTGACATTTCAAATATTAACGTGACACTTTGTGTGACACTGGAACTGTGAACGTGACAGTGTTATTTATATCATTCTTTTTATCCCTCAATAATAAGGTGCCCAATTGTCAACTCCAAAGATTTGTGTTTTAGCTCAATCGTGTTTACATGTCCAGTATTCTATCAGTGATTGGGAAATGTTCTTTAGCAACAGAATACTTTGAAAAGTGTCATTGGCATCCGTCACGTTAGCAACTAGCAACTAAAATCTCGTAGTTTTTCCACAATGCAACAATTTGAAACCATGGATTCAAATAAACATTGCTAGCTTTGTGCATATAAATCTTGTCCCTACATCTTTTAATTTAACTTCTGCTACGTTAGATGTTGCTGTTTATTGCAAACCTGGAAATACAGTTATCTTAGCCATTCTACAATGCAACAATCTGAAACCAACAATACAAACACTTTCTGAGTGGGCGCAGAAAAATTATAGCCAGCGGAGTTCCTTCTAGTAACACTGTTGCGAATGTGACATTTTCAAAGAGTCAACAAAAACGTCACGCTAGCATACTTTAAATTCAACAAAAATGACACTTAACATTTAACATTTCAATTTGAATATTATTTATGGTTGCTTCACCGTTCCTAATTCTTTCAGCACATTTTATAGTAATTCGAATCAATTATTTATATTTTTTCACAAAAATCACTTTCTTGTTTTCTTTATTTATTTTAAACTGAGTAATTTTGACAACATTTTGATCATATTTACGAAAAATCATGGTCGGGAAGTCAATGTGGCATTTCATCGTGTTTGATGTCATATTCTCTCACCGTTTCTGAGAAAAATGCGCCAGCTGGATAGAAGTTTGTACTTGTTTGACACCCTTCATCTCACTCACGTCGTCGCATCAGTAGACTTGGCTTCAGTTTTCACACTATTTGACCTGCAGTCGTCGAACACAATATCAATACTCTTGTGCTTGACAGAGTTTGTCTGTATTGTGGAGAGAACATCAAATGTGGCATATTCTTCAAATGCCCTTGGGCTCATTGGTTTCAGAGTGTTAATCTGTTAACCATTGCTGAACCATCAATAATTAACGTGTCAGCATCTCGATCTGATTCTGCGAAGATGACAAGACTCTCAAGGAGGTTAAATTGTAATGGGATAATTTATCACGGGCATGATGCTTCCAACCGTCATATGACCATTTTCCATTCTTTACTAGATTGTTATTTTCCTTAAGGAGTTTTCATTGAACGAGCTTCGTAGTGAGTTGGAGTTTATTGTCTTAGATTTGTGTAGGACGCAATCGCGACATAAAAACTCCCTTCAGGCCATATTATCTGCTCTGTCATGAGATGAACAGTATGTAGAAGAGCTGCAGCACATTCCTTCAGCACCTTCTACTTTGAACAGTCAACAGAGGCTTAATCCTTCCATAAAAGTTCTTCGTGATTGGTTCATAGAATGTGAATCCGTAATCTTCCAGTCCCTTCATGAAATCTTGGAAACAGATATTGCCCTTCTTCAGGTGCGTACTTAAAATCCAAAGTGTAAGATCCTTGCTTTCTTCCTGGAACGGACTACCCATATCTGTCAGGGCCTGGAAGAGTTTCTGCGCACTTTCTAATGGAACATCTTCTGACTCAGTTCATTTTGCTCATGATGGCTGCATGGTGGGCACAGTACCTTCGTTTGTTGTGCCAGTTGTCTCATACTGCGTGATCAAGCTTCTGACTTCAGGACCAGCGACCATCCATCTCCTCAAAGTGGCAGGATATCCAGTTACATTAATTGCTCCATCATCAGACCTTACGACTGTGTGCGCTTGCTCATGAGCCTGGTCAATAATACTGGGGGAAACAACAATATTCAAGCTCAGAACTCCTGAGCCCTCTGAGGATGTTTATCTTCTAAAGTCATCTTGTTTTTGTAGTGGACAGGGACATCTTGCATAATTTACATTGTTTTTCGCAAATCGGAATAGTATCAGTTCGGTCAGTGAGAGACAGTACAGTTTGAAGTTTGCATTCCCGAATGATCGGATCAACAACCTTATCAGACCCATAAAATGTGACCCGCCACGCAAAAAGGGCCTTTAAGTCAAAATTTTCAAAGTTGATTGTTATAGTTGATATGATAGCCGTGTCCTTTCTGTTTGGATAACTGAAAGAATTTTTGAAAAAATATTCATAACTTTTTGTTATAAGAGATTTGTAATATTTTAAAATTAGTTATGTAATCATTAAATTTAAATTTTAATGACGTCATAAATAATTGTAAGAAACCCGCGGGGATGTACCTTCTCGCGTGGCGGGTCACAAATGGCCTTGATCTTTGACCTTGTTTTCCAAATAATTTTAAAATGTCATAAATGTACCTATGGCATTTGGTTCGTTTGAGATCGACTCCCAGATCATCAAATTTGAAGTAGTCACAGATATTTGTCATTTTATAGATTTGAGCCTAGCGATTGGCGGCCATCTCGGAAATATGTAGTACCTCCAGTGGAAATGTACACTCTAGCCTCTACTGAACACAAAGCGATCAAAATATAAACTTCTGTATGATTTTTCAGGTGATATCAGCATCCTGCCTGACTATGTCTAAACACACATTTCATTCCGGGGGCATCGAATAATTCGGATAATAAAACAAAATAAAAACTATTTTTGTCGTGATTAGCGATAGAAGGGTTCATTAAGGATGACGTAGGCCTAACATTTAAAGCGATTTATCTGCTATTGAAGTTATGCGGATGCAAAAGACAGGGGACTAACATTATTATTTCGGTAAATACGAGATGAAAAAATCTAGGCGTGTAAGGACGTCAGACTCTGACGCCTTTAAAAATCAACCCCCGCACCAAAAGTGAATGACAGTAGACCCGTATACACACATGCACAGGGACATCAGACCCGCTGTTGAAATTAAACAGCTCGCATAAGCAAAAGAGTCATAAAGGGTGGACATGAATTTTACACAATTGTACAGAATTCTCACCCACGCTATTTAACTCAACTTTTTGCACCATTTGCCAATGTTGTATCAACACACGCTGTCGGCACCAAATATATTTTCACATTAACTCGTAGAAAATGATTTAAAAAATATCGCCGGAAAACTATCAAACTTTGTACTTTTAATCCATTATAAACATGATAAAGATCAATCACTTTTGGAGAAATTCAAAGTAGGCAATGGCATGCAAACTTGGTCTATTTAAGGCTAATTGACTTCTAGTTCGTATGACACTTTGGTCAATGTAGTGGTCACCTTTATCGTCAACGTGGTCAAAACGATTAAGGCACAAGTACGTGTAAGACTCTTTACGTTTATTTTAATAACGTTAAATGAGCAAACCATATAATTATAAGTGTACATATAAAATCAGTTCTAAGAATGGTTTCATTTTTACAATTGTGGTTGCAGTTTTTTATTCATAAATTTCAAAGTAGGCTATACTGGACGTGCTCTGACCACACATTTCCTATGGAGTTATCTATCCAATTTCCAACTTTTAGTGATGGAATTTGGCCCATATGAGATTATAATTCCAAGAAACATTTTACATATCATATTTTTTCTAAATATACTTTTTTTTATATTTCAATATATACAAATTCAATGTTATTCTACATTTCCTGGCATATCTCATATTCGCTTTGCACCATATCCTGCAATATACCTATTTTTGCTCAATCCAGCGGAAGACTCTGGTGTGTTACTTTGTCCAGCTAAAATCTTGCTGCCGCTTTTTTGGGCTCTGTAGCATCACTCACTATTTTTGCACGAACGATGTTAAAAAATTCCATTGCAGCACGTCCGTGATCTTCTGTTACAGTAAATAAATTAAATTAATATTTAATACATTCTATGTAGTATGGTGATGCCTTCAGCAATGTGACGTCTTTATCAAAACTTGTCACATCCGCGTTTATGTGAGTATCATAAATGTCCTGTATTTTGGCGCTCTGGATATATTTTAGATTTTGATTCAGAGTAGTTTGACTCTGGCCTATTTTTGTATTGATAACACTTAGATCTATATCTGGAACATCCTGAATGTTTTCATCTTTTATATCATTGTGTATAAGATGTGTACTCAACTGAGACTTTTTGACGTCATCATCTCCTGACATTACTGTGAGGCTATCATCTGACTTCTCTGAACTTGGAAGAATCGCCGGTAGAGATAACATTCGGATATCAGTAGCTAATATCTTGTAAACTGACATACAACAAACAAAATTATGCTGCTATTTGTTTTCATGAACTATATTGTAACTGATGGCGGCGGGGTACTCGACTTATCAAAATGAAGAATCCATAGCCCTTCCCAGCGACACACAGCGTCACTTCAACGTTGCACAGCGTTCGTTGTGTCACAATACAGCCTTAGATAAACTTAGGTTCTACTTACTTGATGTTTAATCAGATGTATGCGTATTTGACAGTATATTACACTTGTATACACTATATTATTCTATGATGAGCAATACAAATCACACTTCGCAGATGGTAGGGATCAATGATGCCTCAACATTGGGTCATTATCATAGACGTTGTCACAGCATTGGAAAGTCGCTGGGCAAGTTCCCACATCGCTTCGCATATACACTGGCACATGACTTTCCAGATTTTGCAGGGCAATTGCCGACAATACTCTGAATAGCTTTGATGTCTTATTTTTGGTGTTAATGCGCGCGGGACACGTGTGTCTTGCTGCAGTGCGGTCCCAAAAAATTCAAAAAATGTAAATGGTCTCTGGATTCCCCTTCTTTTCAACATGGAGCCCCTTTTAAAATTCCTGGGACTGTCCCTGATCTAGCTATCAATTCTAATTATTTGTGTACTTAATCGAAGAAAATAAGGTATAAATTATTCTAGTTATCACAGAACATGTAGCATCGGTCAGATTCAAACTTCTGTGAAAGTTATTTTTTTAATCGCAGGGTACATCACTTTAAACTATTTTTCTGAAAAAACTGCCTAGTAGATATTTTGTAAGAAATGGATTTTTGGATTCAGCAAATGTTTTGTTACATTAGGAACAACCATTGAGCCTTTTGGCACTTCTACACAAATAAATTCAACTTATCTCTTGTACTAAATTGGTCTTGACAAACTCGTTGTTGGCATGGCTAGAGTGTAACAGTAACACTGCGAGTCAGGATGCAGATAATACGCGATTCTTCTCATTGTATGGCTGAATTCCTGTGAGAATTGTTCCTGTATTCATTTTATGCAATTAAACGTGACCACCCTAATTAGCTGTGTACTTCTATGGAATAGTCTATGAATACGAGCGAAAATAATTATCAAGATAAATAACGAGTCCAGTATCATAATGTTATGAATGACTATATTAATTGTTTTCGTGTTTCAGTGTTGATGACGATATTACTTAACACGATTGTTTTGCTGACAAAGTACAGAAGTAAGAAAGTCACACCTGTAGATTGTTACATCATCGCCTTGTCTACAGTAGATATAGTGCAGGCTGTACTGGGTCATCCATGGGTTATGGCGGCTGCGTCTCGGCACAGATGGCCCACGAGCCCGCAAGGTAATTGCGTAATTTACGTTTTGTCGAATAAGGCTACATTTCCATAAGGTTCCGCACAGGTGGACTCGAGCGGGTCTTGTGCGGGCACACGTGCCTGTCGTCTGTTTCCATTGGTGCGGTTTTGATATAAATATGCATGTGACACCCGCGCGGATAATAATAATCTCCTTAGTGGTCGACCAGGTAGTGATGATGATGGTAGTGATGGTGTTGTCGGTAGTGATGGTGGTGATGGTGCTTGTGTTGGTGGTGTGATAGTGTGATGGTGGTAGTGATGGTGGTAGTAGTGGTGATGATGATGGTGGTGGTTGTGTTGGCGGTGTTGGTAGTGTGGTAGTGGTGATGGTGGTGGTTGTGGTAGTGGTGATGATGATAGTGGTAGTGGTTGTATTGGCGGTGTTGGTAGTGTGCTAGTGGTGGTGAGGTAGTGGTAATGGTGGTTGTGTTTGTGGTGTGTTGAGTTGAGTGTAGTGCAATGTAGTGGTGATAGTGGTGATGATAGTGGTGATGATTATGGTGGTGATGATGGTGATGGTTGTGATGGTGGTGGTGGTTGTGTAGGTGATGACGATGGTGGTGGCGATGATGATTATGGTGATGGTGGTGCTGGTGGTGGTGATGGTGGTTGTGTTGATGGTTATGATGATGGTGGTGGTGGTGATGATGATGATGATGGTGGTGGTGGTGGTGGTGATGATGATGATGAAGGTGGTGGTGGTGGTGATGATGATGATGATGGTGGTAGTGATAATGATGCTGGTGGTGGTGATGCCATTGATGGTTGGTGATAATGTCATTGATAGTGATGTTGGTGTGATAATGTTGGCGTAGGTGCCCCTAATTGTCTGACAATAATTTTAAAAATCCCCTCAATTGGAAAAAAAAACATTTTTCAATACTGGACCAGTCCCTGTTTATATACTGTGTCATTTCAATGTTGTGCCAGCTGTGCAGATGTTGGCCCAGTATTGAGACAGCGTTAGGTGAATTTCCTGTGTCAGCACCTGTGTTGGTTTTGCTGCAGCGCACCTGTTCCAGAGTCCTAATCGATAAATAGGAAATGCTCAAGATCCCCAGCAAAGTATACCCGTAGGCCTACAAGCCCACTTGTAGTATGGGCATATTCTGTGAATCTCAATAGCTTTGACCTTAAATCTTTTCACCGAGCTAACTAGTAAACTAAAGTATGGGAGAGGGGGTCTTATGTAACATTATTTTCACCGTGTAGCCATTTAAAAGGGTTTCCGGTGACGTCACTGCGTTTCACAGAATAGGTTTGAAGTTACATTTCTTGAAGGCCACCATTCAATCGCCGCGGGTGGGGTGGAGTATTTTTAAAATAAAACCCTGGGCAGGCTCTTTATAAAATAAATAATATATAACAGTTATGTTGACTATAAGCATATACTGTAGTTGATTTAACAGCCTGCAGTGGGCCCATCTGGGTGACTTGAAGTTCCGGGAACGTGCGAAATTCCGAACGTGGGAACTTCGGAACTTGCAAGTAGAAAATATTTGGTTATTACCATCTAATGGGATAAAAAAACATTGTTTTTGTGGGTCGAGAGGGTTGTGGGTCGAGAGACTTGTGGGTCGAGGGTCGAGGGTTGTGGGTCGAGGGGGTTGAGGGGGGTATGAAGGTAACCATTACTTGGTAAATATGTTTTTCTACTTGACAGTCATACTGTTATCACCAGATCATCGCACATTAGTATTACTTTGTTTTGTCTATGTTCAGGTTGTGAGTGGTACGCTGCCTTCGTGTATGGTTGTGGATGTGTAGACATATACATATTATTAGGACTGTGCGTTGTAAGGTACATCAAGACATGTTTTCCCAATCTGGGTGAGTTGTAAACTGAACCAATTAGTGCACACAGATGAAATTATTAAAGTACCTGTATTACTGTATGACTCACGAAAGTTACCATGGTTACCAGTTGTGACATTTTAAGTGTAATATAATTTTTTTATCTGATCAATCGACCATGCATTCAGATCAATCAATCAATCAATCAATCAATCAATCAATCAATCAATCAATCAATCAATCAATCAATCAATCAATCAATCAATCAATCAATCAATCAATCAATCAATTAATCAATCAATCAATCAATCAATCAATCAATCAATCAATCAATCAATCAATCAATCAATCAATCAATCAATCAATCAATCAATCAATCAATCAATCAATCAATCAATCAATCAATCAATGAAATCAATCAATCAATCTATCAATCAATCAATCAATCAAGCAATCAATCAATCAATCGATCGATCAATCGATTAATCAATGCTGATATTTTACAGATAGATTTGTTGGACATGGCGCGGTACTTATCAGTCTGTTTGTATCCATATTGTTTGCTGCTATGTGGGCTCTGATGCCTTTCCTATCGCTTTTTGTGGATTACGTTCCTGAACCATTTGGACTGTCGTGTACACTGGATTTTGTCAACATGGATATACGCTACCTGATCAGCATCTTTACTTGTGTCTACTTGGTGCCAATCACCTTGATGATGTTCTGCTACGGATCCATGATAAGGACACTGCGAGCCGCAACCAAAAACAGTCATTTTACGCACAGCAAGCAATTAGACATCCATCTGACAAAGGTATGCCTACGTGAATGTATACGAAAACGTAATTTTATAGGACAAGGGTTGATTTAGGACTGCGTGGATCACCTCCATCTCCATATCAATATAATGCAGTATTGACATTTATCAGCTCTACAAAGACAAAGGCAAAAGGAAGTATCTATATACCCAGTAAACACAAAACATTTGTATAACAGCTGTACAATGTTGGACCAACGTCGAAGACGTTGGGCCGACGTTGTACAAATGTTATACAAATGTTTTGTGTTTGCTGGGATACTGCCTTTTGCCTTCGCACGACAGAGCTGCAGTTGTCATCATTATTTTAATGTCAATCAATAAGAAGTTGGTATATTTTGTCCGAGGTTATTAATTTTTTTCAGAGATATGTAAAATAACTTTATTTCAATGCGTTTATTATAAATATAAATTATAAGGTTTGCTGTTGCATAGGCACCAATTTCTCCAATTTATGCTTTTAAAATCTACATTTTCCCACCAATTATTAGTTTTCAAGAGTAGGGGAGACCAGGGCTAGTTGAAACGTGGGGCTTCTTGAAACACGCGATCTCAGGTTCATATGTGGATCATGTGAGAAGACCTAGCGATTGCCAGCTGTGTAATACTTGACTCCATTTTGTATAAAAAGTCAACACATGCAGAAGAGACGTTTTTTAATTTTTGCTCTCCAGGATGGATTTTGGTTGACTCGGCATATCTGTTCATTATCCGTGGCACTTATAATGTATGGCTAACAACTTCGTACTCCCTATAAACCATAGGACTATATTTGCAGGTAGGCTCATGTATACTTGATTGGCAAACTCGTCTTCAATGTTTTGGTTTAAAGTAGGATCAGTACAAAGTGGATTTTTATATGGGGTTTAATTAAACATTGAAAATGGGGTTAGTGGAAACACGAAATGGGGCTCGTTGAAACATAAATGGGGTTAGTTGAAACATCCCAGCAAACAGGACACACATCTACCGAATGTTTGACCAAGGCTGAACCAACGTCGTAGACGGTGGGCCAACATTGGTCAAACATTGGGTAGATGTGGCTTGTTTGCTGGGATGTTTCAACTTGCCCCGCTTCATGACAAATTACATATATCTAGCAACCCTGCCATAATCATGATTAGTAGATGGGTTAAGTGACATTTGACTTCAAATCATCAGGATGCAAGTGATTCATTCGGTATGGACTTACCTTAGGCTCATGTAAACATATCTATCCAAAGACACAAGTTCGATCGGGCCTCTTATTCAAAATATTAACACTTTTCAAAAACAAGCCAAAATCTCTTTGCGTATGTTGTAGATGCAATAATATGCTTTTGTTGTGTGTCCACAAGTAGGCCTACATTTATGAGGTCAAGGAATGTATCAAAATAGTTTCTAAAACTAAAGTAACAATAATTTTTCCGTTTATCACAGCTATCATAGGCTGAAAGGTAACGTGATTTGCCTTCGATTACCTTAATCCGGATCCAGATCATTTCTCAGGAGTTTACGGCATGCTATTATCGCTTTCCATCCGACACGCTGTTAGAGCAAGTACAGGAATTCTTATCTGTACATGTTTAGAGCCCGTTATCGTATGAATGAAGAAACACATGGTAAATGCACCTCAAACTACTCAGGAATACGCAAATAATAATGGTATTTTAAAGGGACATCGTGTGATGACACCAATTTTTATTTGTTTTGTTCTGTATGAAGCAGTGTATCCTGCACATCATTATTTCATTTTTTTTATATAATATTTTTAGCTTTTTAAAAGCACAACAATCAATATCTATAAGAATCCAGGGGAAATCCAAGTTTACATGATAAGGATGTTTGAATATAAGCACAACATTAGGCCATATGTTGATGCCGTCGACCTAGCGTTGGGCAGACAATCAGTGCTGCAGGTTAACAATCTAAAAAAGGCCATCAGAGATGCGAATAGCCCTCAGCGCCAAGTAACTTGTTTAGTTATTGAAAATTGAAAGATAAATCAGCGACTCAATCACAGTTACAAGGCAAATTCGTTCCACAGTTTTGTATGGTGAGCACAATTTTGCTAAATTTCTGAACAACCAAATAAAAACAAGGAAACGCGGACAGACGTCATGGGGACGACAATAGTCTTCAGCCAGATTGGCTGAGGGCTAAACACGTGATAGTGCTCCACGTCAAATAAGACTATAAGTTTGCACTTGACCTGCACCTTCAAACTGGCAGTACATCTGTAATTACTACAAGTCAAGTATATTCGAGTCTTATGTGTGTCATACGACCGGATGATTCAGTTCACATAATATCAAATTCAGTAATCACGCAGTGGGAGCAGACAGGTGTTGTAGTTCCTCTTCAGGCCGTCAAGAGGTTTTTCACAGCAGCAGGTTTTAATATTATCTCGTAATCCTCCCACAACAACATCTGCCCTCTGTATACATGCATCACCATTCATAAATAGTTATATTCTGACGACCAGCCAACCCATAATTTTATTGACATCCTAAATCCAGTGGGAATGAACCAACCAGACAACCGTGAAATATATCCCCTTGTCTGCCAAAGAACTATGGATTCACAGATATCCTTGTCAAGTGATCACGTTTTGTATATTTATTTCTTGAATAGCAGTCATTTTTATGAGCCATTGTAGTACGAGCATGCCAACTTAATCATTATTTAAAGCGACACAATCAGGCTAAATCAGTATAAAAAATAATATGGTGAGTTCTTATATGGTGCATATACAATGCTCTGTGCGCTTCACACATAATTACCCCTGATCACTGGACCTGTACATTCATGTACCATTTCAACTCCCTTTTTAGAGCATAAATCACTTGCAGCCATTTCGGAGCTAGGAACTAATCGCACACATTGCTATCTCTGTCCTACCAGGTACTCATTTACACCTGAGTCAAGTGAAGGATGTGATGGTAAAGGGCATTGCCCAAGGACACAACATCGAAATAATGTCCCAATATTGAGAGGGGGAAACATGATATTTCTCTGAAAATCCTGCACCAAGCGGGATTCGAAACCGCACGGCAGGCAGTGACATTGGCAATGCTTCGCGCTGAAGCCATTGCGCCACGTCCCTCTCTATTTTATTTTGGCTCCTTGTTATGTCCATAATATGTCAACATGTCCATGGACTAGAATTGCGTACGTTTTTAAAATGTTGTGTTGCGCATTTGCCAGTTAAGTGAGAAATAAGGGCGAAATTTAATTTCGGACATGCATGTCCAAAATAAGAAATACGGGAATAAATAATAAATGGGGCTTTTGGTACACTTGCTCAGAAACTTAGAATTCCGTTTAATGTTCACATCTTATTATATAGAGAAGTCAAAATAAAAATACAGATTTTTTGATGATTTCAGCCTGATTGTGTCGCTTTAAATCGACTACAGTGGAAACTTCTAGCGAAAAAACACCCTGGTTGTTGTATAATCATCTTTTGGGCTGAGTATAATGGTGGCATAACAGAGTTTGCTGAATTGCCACCATCAAGATCATACAATCATGCAATTAATCACCGGGCCTCACATCATATCATATCTAACTAATAGGGCAATGTTATGCAGTATTTAACTATTTCACTGGACAAAAAATTCCAATGACAATTTCCTCAGACAGACAGATAGTCTTGTCTTTCTCAGTGATACTTGAGATAATGCTCTCAGAAAAACATGTTATGGACTTAATGTAGTGACGTATATATAAGTAGTTGGACAGCAACTCTCACCACTCACCAGATTCAAAGCTTATGATTACATTGCTGTTCAAACACATCTGAATAACACTAGATGTAACTGTTCTCTATATTTTGATGAAAACAGCCTATGATCAGTATTTTGGAAAATTATACTGACGAATCAAATAACAGTATATGTCGGTTATAGATCAAAGAACAGCTATACACAGCACAATCCCACGTAAATTATTGACTCAAATCTAGAGAGCTGCACTCATCCATTTTTAAAACAAGAATCACGTGAGTTGAGTAGGATTAAATTGAAATAGAATTATGTCACAAGAAGATATATCTTAAATGCTCCAATAAAAGGCAAATTGTTCAATGCAATTCTCGTTCGAAATTGTAGCTGTTGTCAAGGAACAACATGAAAAAGCGACCCAATTTTCAGGCTGTTCATTCTTGTTGTAGATATATGTACCTTTGTAAGATATAGGCCTACATCACGAAAGTGAGAAGCTTGAGTCAGGAGAGCAACTAGATACCCAACTTCAACCTACAATACATCACCCGTCATTGCATGGGATTTATTGGAGCTTGCAATTTGTCAGTGCAAGCCCAGCAAACACAAAACATTTGTATAACATTTTTACAATGCTGGGCCAACGTCGAAGACGTTGGGCCGGCGTTGTACAAATTGCAGTGTGCCTTATAAATGATGTATACAGAGACCTCCCAAGTATATATAGGGCCTACACTAACTCTGTACGATTACGTTTAGGTGAAGGTCTAATTTGAACACTAAAAAAAGTGCTGCAAGTATAATATCTACATGACCTATGGACGATGTTTCTTTACTTGAAAGTGAAGAAGTAAAGAAGTATAAATAGATAAATATCACGCCGTTCTGAAAGAAAACGTGAATAGCTTGAATGTGAGGTCAGATTTAGCTTGTGTCTTTGAATAAAAACATTTTTATGAACCTAAAGTGCTTATATGCATAGGAAAAATTTGCATCATGATCTGAAGTAGGCCTGAACACACTATTTTGAGCACTTAGTCTAACCTATCTACTAGATACTTGGGTTATCACAACGCTGTTGTATGGGCTCCTATCTCATCGTATCGCTATACATAGCAATAGACCTTCTGATCGATGTTTCAATAAACCCCGGCTTTGTTTCAACTAACTCCGCATATAGGCCCTATGTTATGTGGCCGGGATTATTTGAAACAGACGACAAGGTGTCAGGCAAATCACATTTACACCATGATGCCTACAACATCATGCACATAGGCTTAGTCAATTTGTACCTAGCTCGTCTAATAATCGAGATCCACCGTTAATGATGATTTCCATGCTTCTTTCATTAACCTGACACTAAAACCAAGACTATGCTATGCAGTCTTGTAGAGGAGATCGTTTCAACTAGCTCCGGCGGCCTCCCATAAAATAGACCCATTAACATATAATAGATATAATAATGAATACAATTGTTGTAACGTTACTTGCCAGTCGAACACTGCAAAGCCAAAAATACAGTAGGCCTAACTGCTAACTTGAGAAGTAAGCAGTTAGGCCTACTTCATTTTAGTTTTGTAAGGCAGAGCAGCCGTGAATGTCCTGATTTATGTGCGGTTTTTAGGTGTCAGTCTATTCACATAATTCTCATCTGTTTTTTTCTGATGTTTCCAGATGAGCTGTGCTATGTGCGGTACTTTTCTGTTCTGCTGGACTCCTTATGCCATCGTGACGTTCACATACGCTATGACGGCCGATACCACTCGCATCCCATTGTGGATCAGCGTGGTTGCCCCTATAGTGGCTAAATCAGCCGGCGTGTTCAACCCTGTGGTCTACTTTCTCATGGTTCAACGCTACAGACAAGACGCCATCAAAATGTTAACTTCAATGTTTAAAATACGGACACAAGAAGAAAAAAATAGTAGCCCAGTTATTGAGAGCGATACACAGTGTATCATAGAAAATGAGATCGCTCTTATCCCTACGTCAGGGCAAATGGAAGTATTATTGAACAAACACCCTGAGGTTACAGAAGTATAAAAATATGTCTCTTAGCGTATCTTCCTATATTGACCCTATCCCAGTAGACACAAAACATTTGTACAATGTTAGACCAACGTCAAAAACGTTGGGCCACCGTTGGACAAATGTTATACAAATGTTTTGTGTTTTTGCCATCCAAGAGACCAAAAACAAAAAATTACGCGTCCCTACATAGCTTTAAATATCTGAGAGACCAATTAATGATGATAATACGTCGTCTAACGTATCTTCCTATACCGTAGATCTGATAATTTTCGCGTGTTTATATTTTCGTCCATTTGTGATTTTGGGACTTTTTGTGAGGTCTAGAATTCGCGAATTGTCGATTTCAATTATAGGTAGCGCTATTATTATTAATAATTTTCGCGAGTTCCTTAAATTCGCGAATTTGTCATCTACGCGAAATTCGCGAAAATTAAAACCTCGCGAATAATAGCAGATCTACAGTATATGAAGCACATGACAAAAATACACGGCGTAACTCACTATATCCCGATGAGAGGTAAAATGATAAAAATGGGTTCCTGTCCCTCAACGTATATTCCTATCCAGACCTATATAATTATGTGAAACCCCTCTGTTGGCCTATGTAACAAGACATGGCCTCAAGCTGTGAAAAAGAAGGAGTGGAAAACATATCTAATTAATGTCCTCCTATATCGGAATGACCATGCAGGGGATGAATACACGGGCACGGGTTTAAACAGTTTTAGAACCTTCTGTACTACCTATAAAAGCCCAAAGAATGAAAAACACACGCAGCTCAATGGCACCCTACCATCAACCGAGAGAACAACGGATCAAAAACACTCACACAAAGCTGTCCTTATGTTTATTTGAGGGAACAAATGTTCGTCCCAGCAACGCACGAGTCTGGGACGAGGAATACGTACCCAGTCAACTCAAAACATTTGTATAGCATTTATACAATGCTGGGCCAACGTCGAAGACGTTGGGCCGAAGTTGTATAAATGTCATACAAATGTTTTTTGTTTACTGGGTACACACGCATCTGGTTAATTTTCCAAGACAGGCAACCCAGAATGTTCAGCAAGCTTTCAATACGACAGAGTTATGTACAATCGTATTCCAAAGAGTCATATATCGGATGCTATTTTTTACGTTTTTTTATAATTATCTTAATTAATTTACTTTTAAAACAGGTTTACATGTATTTATATAATATGAAAAAGACAGTATTGATTCAGACTCCAAGGTAAGATATTTTGCTCCAAGCCCTTTAAACCTTATCCTGCAGGTCACGACTATTCATATTGTCGTTTTTAATCTGTTTTGTTGGTCGACCAAATATTTTGTTCTCAAATTAGGCAAATATGAGTAATTTTCTGGCATATATAGGTTTTCGAAAACGAGGCTATGGCGGCCATCTTTATTTTTTAATTACAAAATTCCTTGTTAACGCGATAACTTGAAAAATAATTATTGGATCTCTCCAATTTTTTATGTGATGTTGCCCATGAGTATGGAGATGACCTGATTAGATTTTCAGCTTTCAACCGAAAATCAAAATGGCCGCCACCTGGCGATTAAAATTTTTTATACTTTTTTTCAGATTTCCCTCGAAACCTGGTATAAATAGGTTTTCGGGGTCTGCGAGTCTATTAGCATTGTCCGTTTTAGTGTGCGACTGAAAACGAGGCTATGGCGGCCATCTTGATTTTTTAATTCAATTATTCCTTGTTAACGCCATAACATGAAAAATAATTATTGGATCTCTCCATTTTTTTATGTGAAGCTACCCATGAGTATGGAGATGACCTGATTAGAATTTCAGCTTTCCACCGATAATCAAAATGGCCGCCACCTGGAGACTAATTTTTTTTTAACTTGTGTGAGACTGAAAAAGAGGCTGCGGCGGCCATTTTGGCTTTATCATTTTTAATAAATCGTTCTTATTTTCAATTAATTGCTTTGAAACATGGCATATATAGAGTCACTGCATGAGCCGAGGGGTATTTGAGTACTTGCACGGTATTTTTATGTCTAGCAATTGTACACATCTCAACTGGCAATGACATGTCAATGTATTGACATAATTTGTCATATATTTTGTCTTTTCGTCGTTGTGCACATTTACAATATTTATCCTATGCCTCTGTTGTGAATGTTTGATCTTTGCCCGGTACAGAACAATAACCATGACATAATGCCTATAACGTTGCACTCTTTCCAATTAATAACTTTCATATCAATGGAGTAAAATAAATTGTGATATTAAAAAGGTAAACAGCGTTCACATATAATAATTGATCATGAGCAGTACAGATTCAATCATCGCCGATTCCCACATGAATAAATGTCTTCATCCGATGTATTAAACAGATAAGGCCCGTCCACTGGCCAGCCGTCGTGCTGACTGACCACTGATGCATGACACGCTCGGCAAACATCGGTAGACTGACAGGAATCTTTCTTGTCAGTGCACCGATGTTTGCCGAGTGTGTCACGCATCAGTGGACAGCACGACGGCTGGCCAGTGGGCCAGTCTATGAGTAGGCCTAGTTTGTATCAGACTGGCATGTAGGCCTACAGTTGAAAACAGTTATAGCCTACCTAATAAAATTACTTGCAAAGACAGGATGATCTATACACAGTCCGCATCAATGTGACCTCGATACACATAATGAATAACCCCATTGGCGACTTGATAAATTCGGATTTAAAGAAAACAGCTAAATATATCACTCCCATGGCTAGTCATGGATAAAACTAACATCTATATCTTATAATATACTTTATCGCAATTATAAAATTAGCTGACTACTGTTTCAGTTCCAAAATGCATAGAATTGTGTTATTATGGTTACCGATCCATAATTTGAAAATAAATATTATAAAGAACAATTTTTTAAATATTTTTTTTTATTAAAAAAGAAAAGAATGTATTAATCCTCTCAACATTCAGCTTATCGTTTTCCTTGACCCTGAAAACGTATGTTTAGACACCAAAATTACATTTCTATGTTACATTGGCCTTTGTTTGTGAAAAAAACAATCTGAAAATTCGAACGAGATATATGTTGATTGGCTCGCTCCTCTTTAAGTTGTAACTCCTTGGTAGAGCTGAATCATTGTGATCAGAATGTGAATGTTGTAGCACGTAGATATATCTGAGTATATTGTCTGGCACTGCAATGCCAAGCCTGCTGCAATGCTGTAGCCTACTGCTCTGCACACTTATAAAGTATTAAGCGGATACGGCCTTCATGTTCATATAGTTCGTGTGAGAAATAAAAGGATATAGTACAACCTAAAATGGTTTCTCTCCAGTTCTTTCTTTAGGAGTGCGGTCCTGTAAGAATTTCAGCTGAATTGTTACAATAATTATAATTATTTGCTATGAGCATCTTTCAAAGTCCTAATGGTAGCTTGAAGCTACTCATCAAAGTTTTTTTTAAAATCTCTAAAATCTCAAAATATTCTATATTTTCAACGGTTTGAGCTCAGACTTGTATTATTTATTGTACCTTGGCAATTTGTGTTCAAATAAATCATTTTAAATCATTTATTTTGAGTTGTACATACGTTTTTTGTATTAAAATTCAATATTAGCCTACTACGTTAATGAGCTGTATTTAGCATTGTAGGAGGCTTTTTTCGTGAACACTCGAAGAGGTCGTTCAACCTAAATTCAAAATGTTATATTAAATATTGACCAGAGTCAGAAACAAAATCCAATTAAAATTAGTAGGCCTACACTGAATATAAACTCTTTTCTCTGGTGCGGTATGTCATTTCGGCCATATACTGAGGGCTACCATAAACATTCTTGATGGAGTTTTTTTTACTGTATGGATCAAATGCAACATTAACCCTTTGACTTCCAGGCCGGGGTGCATGCCAGGATCCAGATATACTGGTGTAGGAGTTCTATTTTTCGTCATTTGAAGCTGGAATTGCTAACGCAATTTCCAGCTTCAAATGACGAAAAATACATAAATGTAGTATATATTTGACGAAAATTTGTGTCATTTTATGGTTACGTTCATTGACGAATGACGACGGAAATTTCCGTCATGTATGGTAGTGAAAAGGTTAATAAATTATGCATTGGTACTTGTCCAAAATGTTTGATTACCTGATTACCCACTCCCCTTGATTGTGTGAACAAACTTTATTGACGACAGTGGCAGATGGGGCGGCTAGCTTCAGCCGCAATGTTTTTTCCGGATATTGCCAAGTCTGTATTCCTCAGTGATCCATATGTCGCTACCAATGATTAATGCATGTGATCTATTGTTATTAGATGACTTCATATCTAAATGTCGACACTTAGCAAAAAGTAGGCATATAGGCCTAATGTGTACAAAAAGTGTATTGTCCGCTTGTACACTAACTTTTTTTAACTTTGGAATGGTTAACTCGCCTCTTCTATGTCATATTAGAAAAAAAACATTCAAGCTCTTGCTATAAAATTTTGTTTTTGAAATATTTGTTGAAAGCTGAATATGCTGGAAAGTTGCGGTGACCTGATCAGTGCTGATGTGACTGATTCTGCACCTAAACGACTGTGTATAACTACATGTATATAGCAGCTAGGTCCATTGATGGTAAGTAGGTAGCTGATGGTGTTAATACGGATAGATATGCTTGCGTATCACATACAATATTAAACCCAGTCCACCGGGGAATCGAAATTTGATTCTTACCCATGGATTTTTCCTTTAACAGTAAGCCTAATGATAATTGTGGCGGCCGCACGCTTCCATCAACAGTGAAGATATGCAGTGGTAATTTTACTCGTCATTATCATGATTATAATTATATCTCTTGACATGTCTGGCAGTATGGCTGTGTCTATGACTGTGATGTACCAGTCTGTGCAATCCTGCCTATCCTGACAAGGGTAGTCAGCAGGTTTATTATGATTAATAATGGGAGAATCATACTCTTTCAGATGATAATTCTATCTTTTAAATGCAGTGCGCTATTTCATTGGGATAATATATGCTCATGTGGATGCCGCCGTCCAAGTAAAACTCCATAGAATATGAATGAATGAATGAATGAATGAATGAATGAATGAATGAATGAATGAATGAATGATTGAATGAATGAATGAATGAATGAATAAATGAATGAATGAGCGAATGAATGAATGAATGAATGAATGAATGAATGAATGAATGAATGAATGAATGAATAAATGAATAATGAATGAATAAACGAATGTATGAATAAATGAAATGGTTCTTAGGAATTAAACCTTTTTAGAAACACGGGCAAAAATGAGGCACGAGAAGCTCCTGGGGATGGTGAGTTGAACCAGATGACACTACCCTGCCGACGCAGGAGTATAAATTTAAGCCCTGTTTGTCACAGATACTCTCCACAATACGAATAGTTACGAGTCGCAGGACTGGGAAGAAATAGATTGTTTCTTTGAAATCAGAGCGGGGGATGAACCCATAAACTGTGTCGTGAGAGGGATAACCAAAATATGTGTCTATATGGGCACGTTTGATTTATATATTGCATCTGTTTGTCTATTATATTACAATAAACGAAAATCACTTCATATTTTGCACAAGCATCAACCTAGACCCAGAGGATGACCGATGATCATTCAAATTTTAATTACAATAATTAATTTCCCCGGATTAAAGGAAAAGGCACTTTAACTTTGTCATTTTGCGGTGCATGTTTTTCGTTAATTGCTCACGCAATTATTATTTGATTGTCATGAAATTTGGAAAAAAATAGTGAGTAGTTGAAAATTTATACCATTTGACATGTAGTAAATTGCGAATTATGACGTTCCTCTATAATAGTCCAGGAGCGAATTCCTGAAAGACGTTTAAAACGGATTTATCTCTACACCAAAAGTAACCAAGGTTTGAGTTGATGGGATTGTAGTATGAACATCCTAGAACAACCTCAAGTAGTGTGTACAATACAATTGTGGTATCAATTATTTTTAGGGGGTCATTTTAGGGTAGGGCGTGTACTGTATTGGTAATACAATATGTTGTGTTGATTTTAAAAATCTAGGGATGTATAGCTAGTACATGGCCTAGTTTGCTATGTAGAGTATAAGAGACACACTTGGCCATATATATATATATATATCATTAACAGTCGTTAAAAAGTAAAAACATAAGTACTGTACTGTACTGGTAATACAATATGTTGTGTTGATTTTAAAAATCTAGGGATGTATAGCTAGTACATGGCCTAGTTTGATATGTAGAGTATAAGAGACACACTTGGCCATATATATATATCATTAACAGTCGTTAAAAAGTAAAAACATAAGTCACATATTGAGCTATATAATTATTTTAAAAAAGTAACAACTTTTGTGTTATAGAAGTAAATAAAGATCAAAACAGCATACGACAGTGAGTTTCCCAACTTTTGACTATCATCACGTTGTCTGTACTTCGATATGTTTTCTTAAAACCGGAGCTAACCAAGGTTTAAATGGATGGGACAAGGACATGGAATCTATACAACAAACCCAGATAGGGTGTGTAGTCAAAAGGTTTTAATGTTGGTTTGTAACAACTAGGGTAGATCAGATAGCATAATATGCCACATAGAGTACAATGATATAATTATCGATGTATTCGCTAATAATCAATAAAATGTACCTATTTCGCTACCAAAAATGTTGTATTCATTCGGCAATATTCATCATAAAAACATTTGTAGCTAATAAAAAGTTTTAAAGGTCAATAAAGGTCAAATTATTATACAACGGTGATAAAAGCATGCGTTTGTGTCCATACTATTTTAATGCTGATATAATTTCCTCAAATCCAAACTTAGCCATGTTTGAACACTTGAAGTTTTGTTGCCAAAATACCAAAAATACCAAAATTTGTATAGTTAAATTGAGGTTTTTAAGTATTTTTTGTCATCTGGAGTTATATTAAATAGCATAATCTAAACACAGAGTTGAATGACATATTTGCATCTTATTGCGAATAATTACCATTGTTTTGCACCTACACAGCTATATTTATTTTTGATATTGTGTAAGTAGCAATAGGCATGCCAAAGCTATAATAAAATCAAGTTCTAGCTTATTGTAGAGGGAATATACTATAATTCTATCAAGTCCAACCTTGGTTAATGTTATCGCGCAAGAAATGATACTAAAGTACATATAGCGTAATAACAAAACATCTGCTAAGATCGCTGTGGAACAAGGTGTGACCTTGATTGACCTTCATAACTTAAACATTGTTGTAATGTTTACGTTTTAATGCTAGAATCTATAAAATTGATACCACTACACACTACATGGTGGTGTTCCAGAATTTTAATACCGTCATCCTTGATTACTTTTGGTGTTGAACGAAACCAAATTTTCAGAATCGTGCTTCTGGACTATAACCAATCGATTTCATTCAGCTTTAATCTAGAAATTCCACTACATGTCTAACTTTTGAAATGATCACCCAATTGTAGATTTATTGAGAATTGACCGATAAATCAGCGAAAAACACCCAACGCTGGTGAAAGTTGACTGCAACTATAGTGCCCGCAACACTGCAGCAACTCCACGGGACAGGAATGCACGATATGGGGGACGTGATAACTTCCACGTAGGCTACACACCTTCAGCTTGGAGCGAATATATTGTGCGTTCATGTTGTCTAGTAATCGCACCAAGTTAAGAAGATTTACTGATTCTGAAGGCAGCTGTGATGGTTGAAGGACATTGAACATTGTTATTGGTATCCCTGTATGCTTGGCAAATGCCAACCTCATGATGGTCAGCATTCTAGTGTAGTGTATTCGGCATTTTGGAATTGGTTGCCATTTTTTTGCAAGAATAAAAAAGTGTGTATTTACTCCTAATATAACCATTAATAATACATTTGACATACATTTGACTCATATGATTAACCCTTTAAGCACGTAAACGACACACATTGTGCTATTTAACTTATATTCGCCGCTATTTTGACATTTGCCGCCATCTTTGTTAAAGTGACTGGCCCAGGCTAAAATCATCAAAAAATCGGTGATTTTATTTCGGGTTCTCAATATGACCATATGATGTAAACATGTACATAGACTAGAACTGCAAATTTTTATAATTTTTGTGCTGCGCGTTCACCAGTTAGGCTAGATATAGAGACGAAATTCCCGATTTCTAATTATTGACAACCATGTCAAAAATAGGAAATGCGGGAACTTCGTCTCTATATCTAGCCTAACTGGTGAATGCGCAGCACAAAAATTATCAAAATTTGCAGTTCTAGTCTATGTACATGTTTACATCATATGGTCATATTGAGAACCCGAAATAAAATCACCGATTTTTTGATGATTTTAGCCTGGGCCAGTCCCTTTAAGCTACTCATCTGGAATGTCTATGATACTGAAAATGTTTCCCAATACACATAGCCTACTGACATGGTCATAAGACTAAAAAAAAATTGGCCCATGGACTACCATAAATCTCCATGTAAAGTCCTATTCAAATGAGATCAGAAATATCTTCTCTCTAATACATGTATGTACGATCATTACGAATTAATATTATAAATCAATAATCTGACAAGGACGCCCGGCCGCGATTTTCAGGGCACAGCTTTATGAATGGCAATAATTGAAGACTCTGTATAGCTTTTGCCTACAGACTCTGTTATCATATGCTAACTGGGCCAGAAAGACATCCTGAGGATGGTTAGATGAATAAGATGAAACTGCACCACAGCTGACATTTAAGCGGATTACAACAAGCCTTCAATAGTTAGGCTCATCGATTAGTCAATGAGGCTTAGGTTCATGGCACCTGTGATCTAATTGCATTCCCAGCAAACATGACATGTTGAGCCAATGTTGGACTAATGTGGGCCAACATTAGCCCAGCATTTGCTCAATGTGTCGTGTTTGCTGGGTTAATTATCACTTTTTACTGGACAACACATATCTATCCACTGAGCATAGGCCTACATGTATGTGCGAACACATCCAAATGTATCTGTTAACATGTCGGTTGGTTCAATATAATTGTGATTGATTGGTCGGTTATTATAAAACATTACTTGTAATATTTCTTAATTTAATAGTCTGTGGTAGGCTACTGGGTCTTCCACGTAAACTTATTATATCAACAATATTTTTGTGGTTGATAGCTGCTTGTGTCCTTTGCATAAGAAAATGAACCAAGAGCCCGGGTGCCCGGGACTCCCAAATTTACTGCAGGGCTCTCTATTAGCTGCATGAATGTGCCCTTGTGGCTCGCTAGATTTTGGTCCACAGAATGTCCCGTAAATAATGCCCCTTATTTCGGGCACTCAAATGAAACGATGGGCTCTGTATATTGTCTAGGTGGGTGCCCTGCTGGCTCTCACTTCAAATCTGCCAAAATCGAGCACTGTAATCCATTGAATGTTTGTTGTGAGCCTCTTAAATGCCAGCTTTTGTAATCGCCATATCCCTCTCCAATTATGGCTAGAATCTATACGCTGATATCTCTCATAGGCTGTGATGAATGAAACGTCCCTTTTATTTGCTGCATTTATGGATTTACAAAAAAAATCTCTAAAAATCAAATAATTATGTTATGGGATTGACCACAATTAGGCCTACTCACTATGATTAATTCTGATCATTTGTTTAGCAAAAAGGAAACATTTCCTAAACGCACAATTTAGGATTATCTTATTTTAATTTTGAATTGACCCTCGACCCATCCCACACACTTCTCAAAATTATCAAATCTTTTTTGTAAAATACACACTACCTTCAATATTATATACTCTGTGACCGTGACGTTATTGAAAATGTGCATCACTTTTCGTCATTTTGGTGTACGTCATTTTGAACTCCATTAGCGGAGCACCAATCATTCAGAATCCATCAACAATGTACTCAGTGTTTATCATAGTACAGACTAAACAAAGCTATACAAAATAATTGTTTGAATTAAAGTTTTTTTTGTATTTGCGAGAAAAAAAATGACCGAAAACGAAGAGCCCAATTTATGGCCAAATATGTGATTTCGATGGCGGCTATATGGAATGTGTCATTAAACGAGATTGTGAGGCGGGAAATTTGAGCCCCAATATTTCTGGCTTATTCGACCCATAAGTCTAAAAAACAATAAAAACAATTTGGGCAAAAACGTTTCATTTTGGAAATATTTCTGACATAGGCCTACCACAACAGACTACCTCTAATATCCTAAAAGAATATTAAATCATTTGCAGCCCAGATAAGAGGTTTTTGTCAAACAGCTCTTTAAACCAAATATTAGGGGAGACCCAGGAGGTTTTGGACACAAGGTGCATTTGGACAGTAGGTCTAGGCTATAAATAGATATAATAGATTTATAATAGATTTCCTCATTTAAGGAACCTTTTAACCAAGACCAAGTCAGTGGACGCCATTTTTAATTTTAAATGTTTTGTCACATTTTGCATGATTTTTAACTGTCGAAGTAGCTTGTCAGAGGTAAGTTTAAAGTTTTTTTATTCATTATAATGACTAATCTTGGGTTTCTCCCTAAATATTCGAATACTAGGGCTGGCTGTTTTACTCATTTTGTGTGATTCAATTTTATGGCAAATGTCTCTGTTGTTCGAGAATTGGGCTATTTATAGATTTTCATGTTGTTGGGTGCATTTGGACAGAAAATTCAGGAATGATTTGGACACTTTTCAGGGAGGAATTGGACACTTGGAGAGGATTTGGACAGTGTCCATATTCTCCCCAAATCACTTGTCAAAATCCTCCCCAGAGCATGAAATCCTTTATACCAATAAAAAAAGTTATAAAATGGCTCAGACCTTAATTTTCAGGATTCTTGGTATTGATTCTAATTATGTCCAAATGCTCCCCAGCCATGTCCAAATCCACCAACACACGGGGGGGGGGGGGGGAGGGGGAGGGGATTAGGTTGGAGGATTTGGACAATATATGTTATTTTTCTGCATGAAATGTTAAAAAAGCCATCGATTGATGGCAGGACCCCTCAGCCGTAGGCTCTGTCCATCAATATCAAGAAATAATGAGAAAAAATGACCCCACCACCACCCTGGCAACTTTTTTTAATGGGTGCGGCATCCATTTTGTTTTTAATGGATTCTTCCCAAAAATTAATCAGAACATCAGAAATACCTAGAGAACAACCATGCTAAATTTGAATGCAATCCAAGCAACGGTTCATAAGTTATCACAAGATTTTTTGGCGGCCATCCTTTTTGAAATGGCTGAGGCAGCCATTTTGCTTTTAATGTATTCATCCCAAAAATTAATCGGATCATCAGAAATACCTAGAGAACAACCATACCAAATTTGCATGCAATCCAAGCAACGTTTCATAATTTATCGTGCCCACAAGCTTTTTAGGCGGCCATCTTTTTTTAAATGGCGGCAGCCATTTTGTTTTTAACCACATCACTACCATACATGACGGTAATTTCCGTCGTCATTCGTCATGTTACGCAGCCATTTTGTTTTTATGGATTCATCCCAAAAGTTAATCAGATCATCAAAAATACCTGGAGAACAACCATACCAAATTTGAATGCTATCCAAGCAACGGTTCATAAGTTATCGTACCCACAAGCTTTTTAGGCGGCCATCTTAGGAAATGACCGCTTATGGCTTGGTGCCAAAAAAAATATGGGATGAATTGCGCAGGCACATAGGTCATGTCTGTGAAAAAAAATATCAATTAACTTTTAGTAAGAGCTGAATTTCTGACCGCCCGCCCCTGGTGACCACTATACCCCACAGCCTTAATGACATGAACATATTAGGAGAAAAATAAAAAAAAACGACAATGTCCAAAGCCTCCCGAGTCCCCCCTCGGGTCTCCCCCAGTTCTAATTAAACCAGACCAATATGCAGCTTGTTTTTCGTGATATTAGGCATATAGACCTATCAACAGATGAATCTGAAGACAGCCAGACAACTCGCAGTTGAATAAAAATGGTGATTATTTCTTTTAATATCTTGTATCAAAATGACAACACTCATGACAGATACAGAGTAAAGTGAAATATATTCATCCACTGATGATGTTCATTGTAATGATTAAAAATAACACTATGAAAAAGTAGCTCAACTATTACTGTGAGAATTTTACGTAACCATTACTAACAGTATCACGAGTGGAAAAGGGGGAAACGGTTAAAAACACCTCATCTGTACAATCAAGAGAACGAAAATACACCCCCAAAAATGGAGACGTACACGGGGTACGGAGGTGGGTTCAAAAACTATAAAACAGTTTGAAAACACTCGCACGAGTGAACAAAATGTTTGAAATGCGACAACACGAGGTCTGAACTCAGATAGAATCCATGTCGACAGGACCTGTAATCTAGTGACCACTGCGACACGCAGCATACTTGGGGCGACACCTGGTGACTGGCTCAGCCATGATGAGCACCCCAACTAACATATTACTTGTGTTACAGCAGATAGAATGAGTTTACAGTCTCGATAAAAAAATACCAACAAGTTTTTGACATAATAATTATTTGCATTTTTAGCTTTTCAAATTATATTTCCCAACAGGGCAACTAGATTTCATAGTTTCATTAGAAACGTATATGTCCTCATTTTTAAATGTGAATACCATTGATAGAGCACTTATCTCCTTTAAGTAAGCAAAATGTGTCTCTTGTGATACGAAAAGCTCGGAAATTAACCAAATATATTTTTTAATCTGTAGAAACTAAAAATAAGTGTTGACCCAATAATTAGTCTTCTCCTCGAACTTTTCCAATACCGTTAGATAGATAAATAGATAGACGTATTTGTTTGCCTTTTAAAAATTATAGTAGATGTACACAACAATATTTATACGTTGGTGGTCCGGAGACTCTGTTTAAGTAATAGCAGCTGGTGCGACGCACCCGTAGACTTTATATCAGGCCTATATTAATAATACGGAAGCCAAATTGGCAGATTGATTTTCAGACTATCAAACCTTCGGACAAATTTTCCAGGAGTAGGGCATACAGATTAAACAGCATAATTATTGTCAGCAATTTGCAATTAGAAAAAAAACACCCTCTATACGCGTTACGATAGTCACAACATTTTCTGCAACGACAAAATTTATCATGTCCGTACTAGGTGGGTGTCAAACATGGCGAAAATGGTCATAGTGAATGATTATTTTGTGTTACTTGTAGGCCTACTCGTTATTCGTTTTATATTTATCTGTATAGAACTATCTGTAAAGGTTCTTACCAGGAATTTATATTATTCGGTTTTTGGAGCTTTCCTGAAAAAAAACACTATCACACCAGAGCAGAGATTATCAATAAATTCACTGAATTAAAAAACGTTGAACACACATTTGATAATATAGCATTTAATGTAAAACATCTGGGGGCTATTTCTCTATTATACAAAGCAACCTCGATAAAAAACATCTAGCAATAGCAAATAATATGTACACTTACGATGTATTTGTGAAACACAAATTATACAAAAACATCTTTCACAATTGTATTATCAGATATATAATTCAGGTGTATCATACAACGCTGAACCAATGTTGGTTTAATGTTGGGCCATCGTTGAAGACGATGGGTCAACATTGAACCAACATTGGTTCATATTAGACCTTCATCCCAGTATTCATTAGATAGATCAAGTTTGACAGCGAATCAAAGTTGGTTTAATGCTGGGCCAGCGTCGTAGGCGCTGGCCCAACATTAAAACAGTATTGGCTGAACAACTAGTGTTCGCTGTCTGGAGAAGTCATAGGCACAGTTGTGTACACTGTCACCAGCTGCGAAGGCCAATTTGTGAATTTAATGTATTAAGAAAATCAGTCTACGAGTCTACAAAAATAGCATCTAAGGTGTCACGCCGTCTTGACACTAATTATGATATGTGCGGTCAGTCAATCAGTTTGTGGCCTTGGGATGAACAGGTGAAGCAGCCATGTCAGATATAGGAATCATAAAATAAAATTTAAAGAAAAAAATAAAGAGGAAAACGAATATGCAATAAAAATAAGGACGTTAGATTATTAGCCTGAAGTAAACTGTTATGAGTTAATCATGAACCCACAATTTGACGATGGTGACATGAAGTGGGTCACAAATTAAAAATGGCCAAATATTGTTAAAACAGTTTCATGAAAATTTTCATTATTAGTTTTTTTTATTAGCCGATTGAATCAGTGTTATTTGGAGTGAAATCAGTTTTACAAACATCAAGATTTGCAAATGTTTAGTCTCAAATTAAACAAATATGAGTAATTTTTACCCTTTTCTTGAGTTGTGGGTCACAGTAGCGAGACACAACGTCCAGTTTATTTACTTCAATGTTTAAACCCTTTAAATCCTCAAGATGAGTTAAAGCATCAATTTGCATCTCTGGAGAATGACCTAATTTCCTACACTTAGGAGTTTTAGAACATGAGACTGTTTTATCAATAACAATATTTTTTTTTCATTTGTCACCCACTTCATATCATCTTTATCCAATACAAGTCGAGAATTGCGATAGCAATTCCCGGCTTGTAGTGGATGAAGATGACAATGCTAAATTCAGGCTTGAAAGGGGTAAGGGTTTAAAGGCATTACAAGGGTTTAAAGGGTTGAGCAATGAATTGCATATGATTTACATTACCAGGGTATAACTTAAAATAATTAACACAGTTGTTACCCTATACATTTTTAATAATTTTCATTTAGAAAAAGCCACAATTTTTTTCATTTGTTGAGACACACTCCGATTTTCAATCCCAAGGCAACACTTCTAGCATGCAGCAATTCTGTCACACATAAATATACATATTTATAAGCCACAATAATATGTTATCATAGAATATAATGCAAATGGCAAGTGAATAAAAAAATATAAATACATAACCGCTCTACGGAACTGATTTGAAACATTACCGAGCAAACACAACACATGGATTCTCTAATGCCAGTTCAATGTTGGGCCACCATCTGCGACACTGGCCTAACATTGATTTAACATTGGATCTATGTGTTTGCTGGGTGGCTGTGTCTGATATCAGTTTCATATATATATATAATGTTATCCCCCAACACTGGAGAAAAAACTCCAAAAAAAGGTTAAACTGGGACGAGAAACATCAGAAGGATTATGAAGCACTAAAGTATATGATGCTATCATCTCGGACACATGATTCAAACCTGTATCCTCCACACCTTCAGCCATTATAGGAAACAGCAGACTGCATTTTCTGATACAATGCTTATCTAATAGTGTAACTTTATGTAAGTGTTCAAGATGTGCTTCAGAGGGCAAGTTTCCATAATGACAGATATGACAACAAAATGCTTTCAGATTTTTAAAATAGCAGATTAAGTAATTGTACAATTTTTTCACGTAATCCAAATGACATCCAATAAAATCAGGACACAAGTAATGGCTCTGAATGGGTTATCAGCAAACGTTGGTCCAATGTTAGGCTGATGTTGGCCCATCGTCTATGAGGCAATCCCAACATTGGGCCAATGCCTTATGTTTGCTGGGTTGTCACAATCATACAGTACAATCTTTATGATATCAAGAATCAACTATGATGTCTTACTAAACATAAACTGCTTGGTGAAGAAATATCAAGATTTGATATTTGGTATAATATTTCAAAATTAAATACCAATATTGGAATAAAACAGGCACCCAACAAAAAAACTGTGAAGCAATAGAGAAAGCTATTTTGGTTAAGTATTTAGACTGATTGATCTTCACCTAATAAACAAATCTACGTGAACAATAAATTATACTAGATACATGTGGCAGTATTAAGCAACCCGCAATTAAAATGTTAATTAATGTTTTTATAGCCAAATAATATATAATGTGTTATACATGTATAAGAATACACTCTACAGTTAAGAAAAATGACTATAATTATGATGTCACATGATCAAATGTTTTAAAGCTTGCAAAATGCTTTTTAAAATAAAATTTATGGTGTGATTTGTTGAGACACACGTCCTATAATGATGACAATTCATGAAAATGCAAGTTATTACTGTTCGTCATTTCAAGAAGCCATATCTTAGACACACTTTAAAGATCACTTTTTGAAAGACTCTTCATATTAATAATCAATGTAACAGCATCAGGTTATAAACATCATTCAATAAATACACAACCATTTTATTCTCAATGTGATATAATATGTGGATGATTTCTTGCAGGTGTTCTATGATCAACTTTAAAAGTACAATGTACTGTAGAAAGTAGATGAAGCACCACAAAAAGCTATCGCATTAATGCACAATAACATTCCCTACAAACAAAAAAAAGTTGTTTATTTAATTTTTCAAACAAAATTATTAATCATATTTACTGATGCAAAAATCAGAATTTTTTTCTAACAAAGCTGAATTAGATTATACATACCCAACAGCTGTAATTAACTAGAACACACCAAATAAATATGAATTATTTTATCTAGTAGCATGACGAAATGTACTGGGCCCCGTTTTTTGTACATTTATACCTCGTTAATCTCTCGAAACCTAATTAATTCTAGAGCACTGAGCTATTTTAATTCTCAGTCACTTGAAGCTGTGTCTCGCTACCGCGACACACAGCTTTAAGTGACTGGAATTGTACGTAATTTGTAAAATCTAAGTCGTAATAGATACCGGTGTTTAAAAATTAAAGGCATATTTTACTTTGAACAACTCATTATGCAGGTGCTAATAAAAAGATAAAATGTCTACTGTAGTCGACATCAGTGCTCTAAGGCAAGGACTTAGCCAGTGACCCGTCCAGCCATCTTTTGGACGGCCTATTTTCAGCCTGGACGTAGAAAAATATCGCCAGATTCAACCAAATTTCAATGTGGGAGGACCCCATCCTGGCCCAACAAGTAAATTTGGACTCCCTTTTATCATTTCCTGGTTAAGTCCTTGCTCTAAGGGTTAATCCTTATCCTGCCAAGTAAATTGTGCGATGCACAACCTCAAGTGGTTGAAAATTACTGAATATTTATTTAATTTGGGATCAAACATTTACAATTTGTTATGTTTAAACAGTCATTTCATTCCCAATATCAGTGAATTGATCGGCTAATAAAATGGACTAAAAACGACACAACCACAAGTGGATAAAAATAAAAATTCTTTAACTTAGCACTTTAAGTGTTAAAAGTCCAACTTGTTGCCGTTCAATCAGTTTAGCACCAAAATTATTTAAACCCATAATGTACCTGGTACATGCATATCATCTACCAAGAGAATTTACATTTTTGTTTACAACAGAATGGGACACAATACTCTTCTTTTTCTCAAAAAATCATCTTCATTTTTTACTAAATTGTCTGCTGTCATTTTTGTCCTACCTAGAATAAAATACTTTAAAAATTTGTATAGATATATCTCAGACAGGACTCAGATTGATACCCAGCTGTTTGTTCTATTGCTCAACAGAGGGTATGAATTTTCTAAAATACTATCCATCTGAACTTTGCTTTTACCATGACTTAAATCGTGTAGACTCTCTACTAGCATAGACAGCATAATGTACTACTACAGAGAACAGAAAAGATACTCGCATAATTTTCAATTAATATGCTTTAAAATATTGATGAAATGTCCGAGAGCAATTTATTAATTACAAGAGTATACTTTATACATGTAAAATTTGAAATGAGAGTAAAAGTCTGAAACACTGCTGGTCCAAAGTGTCTCACTCTCTCGACTGACGAAACATTGGCCAGAGCTTGTCTAACACTACTGAGGACATTATTGGGCAAGAGTAAATAGCCAGCTCTGCAAGTGATAAAAGGAAGTGTAAAATAAGAAATGTGCTTATTAGATATAGTTAAATATAAATATCTGTGTTGGTCGCAATCATGGTCCAAACACCTGTTGTTTACTATCAAGTAATATTTTTCTTACAAAGATATAATGATTGGACGGTGAAAATCAATGTTTTACTGCTTGTGCTGTCAAAGTTATGGCAATACAGATCACACCCAGCATATCGTCACCTTGGTATTAGAGGCTCGTATCTGCCACTTTGTAAAGTGGCAGATACGAGCCTCTAACACCAGGAGGACGATATGTACCGTACTGCAAAAACAAATGAAGTGTCGATGACTTATAATTCTATGTATGTATATGTTGTGGAAGGTTAGCTGCTAGCTAATAAGGCCTTGCTTGGAAGTGCTGTGGTTGTGGTGAGTTTGGTGCGGGCGAGTAGTGGCCCATGTGCTGCTGTTGTTGCTGCTGCTGCTGTGGTACAGGACCGGGGGACTGTTGATTGTATTGCTGAAACTGCATCATGTTTTTTTGGAGCTGAGGCATCCCTCGTCTGTGAACTAATAAATTTAATACTGGCTTGCGTTTCAAATATTCAATGCCTTTCTTATGCGTCACCACAGTCATGTCATGGCCATTGACCTGCAAAGAAAAAAAGGTGGAATCTATAAGCTGTTATTTTCACAAAGCTTTGCCAATTGCATGCAGCTTTTTATCACGCAAAATTACAGTACATGTAATTTTTTGAAAAAGAATCAAATACTACATATTATATGAAATATTCTTAAATACCTGGAGTAACTTGTCATGAACTTGTAATCCCGCCTGGTGTGCTGGTCCTGCATCATACACAAACGTCACATACATGCCCTGGAACAATAGAATTGTATTTGATAAACCATGGATATCACATATATCCTACAAATAATAACAGTCACAAAACAGCACATACATGTTTTCACATGATGATGTGTGAGTATAATCTAATTATAATGTATGTAGTATGTAAAATGTATTGAAATTGGAGTCATGGACAAACAGCTGAGGTCTGCACAAAGCCTAAAAATAAATCATCTATCTGGGGTTTTTATTATCATAAGTCATTAGAATGATATACATGTAGTCTCCAGGCCAGCCACTATTTTAGCCATTGCCAGAGAAGACTGCCTGTCTCAGCCTAACGTGTATCTACGGATACATACTTTACTGTTTGTAAAGAACACAGATGGTTAAAACCAGGAATGCATTTCTGTTAAAACTGATGAGATGAGAGTATAGATTTTTTATTTGTCTATTACCTTGTCAGGGTAGCCCTGTGGGCTTTCAACTGGATCCTGGTCTATACCACCTCCAATACGAAATCCACAATGAAAGCGTGGCTTGCCATCAGAATCAAACACCTGGTTCCCATGTTCATCTAGTTCTGGATCTTTGTGGAGTACTATAGGGATCTTTTAATAAAATAAAAAGTATATTATTATTTAAAGTGCAAAAACTCAATCATCATAATCATGTTCAAGAACAACGAGCTTCATTTTAAACTGCAAGGAAAGTTATAGGCTACCGGGTACCACTTGTAAAAATTAGACTGATTTGATTTATCATACATTTATAAGTATAACCAATAATATTTGCATGGTTAGAATCATTTAACCTTTATCCTGCTGATCACGACTATTGTCGTTTTTTATTAGTCAACCAAATCACTGTTATTGGGAGTGAAATGTGTGTCTAAATATCAAGATTTGCTAATATTTGTGCTCAAATTAGACAAATATGAGCAATTTTCAGTCACTTGAGGTTGTCGATCGCAGTATATTTTGTATAACATGTATACCATATTTATTTTACTAAATTTTCAATAGACCTAGTCAAGAACATTTGCTGTTTGAGGACTTCATAACTCCGGCAGCAATAGCTGAATACCCATCACCATGGATACCAGTGTTCACTACAGGCCGCGAGATTGCGCCATAAGCACACGATTTGCCCAATTGCAGCACTGTGAGAAATCCCATCGGGCCACGGTGGCGCATAGCCGTAAACTTCTTTTTGGAAATTTTTTGTTTGTGATAGCCAGCCCTGGAAGCAGACACCCGGGTCTTCCGATCATCAATAGCACAGTGTCAGACATATGAATAATCTGATTCTGGGGTTTGTTGTGGTATGCACATGGCTGCCTCATGTGACGACGTGGCCAATCATAAACCAGTTTACTTCTGGATGAAACTGGGAGCCAATCACATGCACTGTATTAAGTGTTGGAGAATGATCAATCAATTGAAGAAATCTGCTGGCTGGCTGCGGTTCGTTTGGAATACGTTATGTTACGTTATGAGTCAGAAGTCATCCAGTGGAGTATCAGGCTGAAGGTGTGCTGCTCCTTGGAAGGCTACTTCATGCAGGCATACCTGTGTGTTTTGAAGGCATGCTGGCCTACTGAGCTGATAGGCCTTCACTAACAGTCTATTACAGACCTGTATGATACTGATCTAGACAGTATACATAAGCAAGAATAGGACTATTTATTGGGTAAAACCATTCAGCTCTTTACAATGTGACTATAAATTGTTATTTTCTGTGGTGCCCATGCAGATTATAACAGATGTTATCCATTTTTGGCTATGCCATACCTTAAACCAAGGCTATTTTGCCACCCCCGGGGCTATTTCGCCACCCCCTTGGAAAATTGATAAAATTTTCTGGTTTTCACTAAATACCATAAGTTAATAAAAATAACTATTATTATACGTTATACTATATTGTAGGGAACATGTTTATGTCAATTTACAATTTTTGTATAATATTTCAACACCAGAAAAAAATATTTTACCAGTTATGTTATTTTTTACGTGTTTTTTTTTTCTAAATTTGACCAATTTGAACTCTGGAATGGTATTTATCTATTTTATTAACGTATGCAGTCTTCTTTTATGATACTGGAAGTGTCCTTATCATATTTAAAAAAAATTGATGAAATTTAAACATTGAGCCTGTTCAAGCACTTCAAAATAACCGGGGCTATTTCGCCACCCCATACCGGGGCTATTTTGCCACCCCTTCGAAATGGCCGCCGGAGCCTCATTTTCGGTCCGATATTAAAACGGACTTGACCACTAGACTCACTGACCCCTAAAAACTATATAAATATTTACATAAGTGGTTTACGGCCCACTTATTTTAATAATTAAATAACTTTCCTGCAAAATAATGACTTTTTCACTGAATATTTTTTGTTATGTCTGTATGGAGCATTTACCTGAATCTATGTAATATATTAAATGGAATGATAAAAAGGTCTACAGACTGTTCAATTAATTTGATTTTTATTTGATTAGCTTCTCAATTTTATTATTTTGAAATAAAAAATATTTATATGGCAAAATATTTTTATTTGGATTCTGACAAATGGTTTTAATTCACAAAATAATCTTGATCAAAATTAGCTTCAGTGGCAAATTTTACCACCATACATTTTTATTTAATAGTCCTATTAATAAAGGCTAAATACGAACTATGCTAGGTATGCGAATACCTTACAAACCACCCTCAATTATGACACTTTATATTCCCACTAAAAAAAGCAGGTTTAATACAGCAATAAAAAATATGTAAATAGAGTGGCAAAATAGCCCCGGTTTACGGTATGTTTTTGGTAGACTGTTCTTATGACTTTGATTTAACCCTTTAAACCCTCACGATGCCTCAAAGCATCATTTTGCATCTCTGAAGCATGACTTAGTTTCCTAAAACCTAGATGTTTCAGAAAGATTTTTTTTTATGGAATTGTGATATATTTTTCTCATTTGCCGCCAACTACAAGTCATCTTCATCCACTACAAGTCGAGAGGTGCGACAGCAATTTGTGGCTTGTAGTGGATGAAGAAGACAATGGTAAATTTAGGCTTGAAAGGGTTAATAGCAAATGTAGCAGAGGGTAGATCTATTTACTGAGCAAAAACTAAAAATGACCCAGTATTTAAAATTGTTGATAGTTGAATGTGTGCTATAACATAAGCCTAGGTTTACCCCTTAGACCAATATTCGAGACACATCTCAACCCTTTCTCCATAACTTCTGCATCAAACTCCCAACACTTCAGCAGTATTTAAAATTGTTGATAGTTGAATGTGTGCTATAACATAAGCCTAGGTTTACCCCTTAGACCAATATTCGAGACACACCTCAACCCTTTCTCCATAACTTCTGCATCAAACTCCCAACACTCCAGCAACTAAAAACTTCTCTCAGCTTTGGAATTTGAAAAATTGAGAGGGGGTACTTTCACCCTCAAGCGGCTTCCCCAGTTGTGTCTAGGGTCCAAGTCCATATTTGGGCTAAGTGTCTAAAATGGGGCTGCCACAATTTCAATACTGGTAGCCTGCAATCATTTGACAAGCCTTGCGCTAGGGAGGGGGGGGGGGGGGGCTTTTTTTAGTATTAGGCCATAAATTGATATGTTGGCCCCTTTTTTCAACACTGTATGGGCCACATGGCCCCCTCTTTTGTCTTTTTGTATTGAACACTGGCGATACGAACCCTTATCCTGCTGATCACGACTATTAGTCTATTGTCGTTTTTAACCTATTTTATTAGTGGATCAAATCACTGATTTTAGTTACGAAATGACTGTTTAAACATCAATATTTTTTACGAAGTGACTCGCACGCCGGTATGATGGACTAGTGCTCCGGCATACTGGCGTGCAAGTGTATAACAAAACATAAAATAACATTTATTTGCCATATAAACACAGTATATAATAATAAGAAGCTTATATAATTAATTTGGGCGGGGGCCCTAGGGTAGTGGTTAGCACCGCTGCCTTTCACGCCAGAGTCCGGGGTTCAGTTCCCGGTCTCGGCGGTTTGAAAGAAACAAAATTGTTTCTTCCCCATCCACGTGTGAAAGTTAGTATTGTGGGGAGCCTCCGTGACCGAGAGGTAGCGTGCTCGGCCTCAGACCGCCAGGGCTCGAATTTCGAATCCTGTGTCTGGAGGACAGTGTCATCTCAATCATCTCACCATCCTCAGGAGGTTCTCCTGGCCCAGTTTAGCCTATATGTGCACAAAGGTGGCCTAAAGCCCGATTCATTTCATTTCATTTTTATATAATTAATTTAGCAGGAGACCATCATAAGGACTTTTAAAGTCGCTCACATGATAGCTACCTAAAACATTGTAGAGAAAATAAATATATAATTATTATCAGTGCGGCAGTAGAGATGAAACAAACACTCAAATGTTTAGTAATTGTAGGTCCCAAAAAATTAAATTCATCAACACAACAAATTTTCTCGTTATCAATTAAAAACTCTGGAATAACTGTTTTCCTAGGTGGTTTATAGAAAACAATAAATTTAGACTTTTTACAATTTAAATAAAATTTATTTAATTTTAGCCATAAATTAATTATCTGAAGTTAGGAGTTTATTTTGCGCTCTTGCTTTTTTTTCGGAATGATATCTAAATCGGCTATAAACGTTGTATCATCAGCATAAATAATTGTTTTTAAATACTTAGTGATATCAGCAATATCATTGATATACAATGAAAACAGCAAAGGTCCTAAAATTGAGCCTTGTGGTACACCAGTTTTAATATTAGACAGATTTGACTTAACACCACCTAATTCAGTATATTGACATCTGTTTGTAAGGTAATTACGAAATAAAAAAAGAGCTTTGTCTTTAATACCGTAATATTTCAATTTATACAATAGTATACAGGGTTCCCCACAATGCCGGAAATGCCGGCAACCCGACCGGATGAATTTTATGCCGACCAGCATGTAATAGGTCACATCCGGCTGTTATCCAGCTGGTAGATTAGCCAATATTCCTGTCGCCAGTGTCATACCTCTGGTGTCATACTGTGTTGGTTCAGCGATCAGCGTGTCCGTGTAAGACTGGTGTGCGCGTATATTGCCGGTGTACAGTGAACACAAAATGTACACATACACGTGCTACCCCCCCCATAACCCCCCTCTCTCTTGGCCACCCGTCATGGGCTGTATGTTAAATAACATAGATGTCCCAGCAGACACGAGACATCAACCCAATGTTGGTCCACCGTCTACGACGCTGGCCCAGCATTGGACCAACATTGGGTAGATGTCTCGTGTTTGCTGGGAAGCAGAGCTGACAGCAAGTGAGTGTTAGGTCACAGTGTTATGTCACGCTAACAGCGCTGAGCCGGCATTGGCGCGACGCTGGCGGAGCTGGCAATACTAGAGAGTGCGATAACAGCGTTGACGGGCCAACACTCCTTAGCGTTGCCAGTCACCACGACACGTTGTCACTCACCAGAGTGTCACCGCGTTGGTGAGTGAGTGATAGGCCTACTAACTACTATACTTTGTTGTGTCTTAAAGGTGTAGTCAACTGTCAAAATTCGCGGGACAAGGGTCCCCCAGAAGGCAATAGTGCCCATGGGTAAGCCAAGGCCCTATTCCATAATAATACTAAATATGCGTTTCATACCCAAAGCCTCATTAAGAGCAAGTTCTCAAATAACAGCAAGTTCATATATACTTGAGCGACATCTATGAGGTAATAATTCAAAGCCCTTGTCTTTTGCCCCTACTTGGTCGCCTACTTGCAAACAAACTGACTGTATTACTGCGGGGATTTGAATACTGCTTGACCCCCAAGTTTGTATTGTCACCCAGTAAACACAAAACATTTGTATGACTTTATGCAATGTTGGACCAGCGTCGAAGACGTTGGGCCGACATTGCATAAATGTCATACAAATGTCTTGCGTTTGCTGGGCAGGAGGACTTTCTCTCAAACATTGTAGGCCTACATTTATCTAATGTTGGTTCAATGTTGGGCCAGCGTCGCAGACGTTGGCCTAACATTAAAACAGTATTGGATCAATGTCTCGTTTGAGTAGTATCTTGTAATCAGTTCAGTGGCTATATTAATGCCGTCAATCTGTACTCAATAGGCTACTGTTGGCCTACACTTGACCGTCCCAGGCATGCGCGTTTTGAAGCTGAATGATTCTTTAATAAAAAAATCTTTAAACATATTATTACGCTGCTTGCGCGCTAAGTTAAGATTTTTGTGAGAACGACCAGATGATTTTTTTTCTGTGGGGAACCCTGAGTATAGCGGTATATATCTTCAATGCCGGTATGCCATGCCGGCGGTCGGAACACGGTACTTAATCAGTTAACCAATAGACAAATTACCTAGTCTTAGCCCTAGAAGCAGGCTGCCTGGGCCTTATGATTAATTGCAGGGATCATGATTACAATTTGAATGTGAACTGTGTGTATGACTATGAGTATGAGGATGCAAGTTGCCGATATAGGCCCACTATATATTTCAATTGGCAAAATAACATGAAACACCTGCTAATGTCTTATTTGTACATTACATAACAATTTTTTGTTTTTCGGACACTTTTTGACCCCCCTTCTCCTTTAGGTAACGTCTTTTAAGTTACTTTGACTACAGCCACTCATCCCTTAACTTATAACTTATTTCCTAAAAAAAAAAAAATTTTTTTTTTTTTTTGAAATTTATAAAATAAATTTGGGTCGAACATGTTTTGATAGGGTCGGTTGGAAATCGGAAACAAACAATTTTTTTTTTAGGCCCAAGTGCTGCCACCAAGGCACCAGTCAGAAAGTCGTTTTTACTATCACTTTCTTCTTCATAATCTGATAATAAGGATTAATAAGACTTAATTTCACCTTGTGTGAACCTGAACTTGTTTTGTGAAGTTGTGTTGTGAAGAAAATAAATATTGCAATTTTTTTTCAGATTTGACTTGTTTTTCTCACAAAAGTAACAATGTCAATGTGAACATGGTGAATGACATCACATGTCTGTTCTAAAAAAAAAAAAATTTCAGCAGATAGAAAAAAAGGTCTGACCACCATATAGTCTAGAATAGGCCCTACAACAGTACAGTACTTGACCCTTCACTCTTGCAATTATTGTCTTGGTCCGACTTGGATTGAAACTTGAGAAGTTGAGAGTTGAGTGAACTTACACCAAAACATTCCAGCGGTTCTCCTGCTGTGTGTCCTGACATCATCATCTTTAGGAATCAGTGTTTTCAACCAGTGACACAAAAGATCAGACTAGTAAAATAAAATGCAAAAAAACAACCTCTAGCAGGCCTAACGATATCAAAAAGATAATTTGTAAATGCTGAAATGTGTCTTTTTCAGTGTTTTTTCCGGTCAACCAATCAATCAAAGAGTCAGCTAAACCTGTGTACCTAAAGTGGGCGCCATACATGCCAATGACAGTGCAGCGTACTACCAGTGTACGATAGTCTCCCACTAGAATCATAATTTATATCATTTAATTTTTGTAACGTTACAACCTACAATAACTTAAGATAGTCTAATTCCACTGATCCACTAAGAAGAGGTGTATGTATAAGCAAATATAATGTTGTAATCACTGTGAAAAAATAAATGTTCTGTGAAAAAGTCTGCTTCAGAATAAATCTGATATCAAGTTTGTGTTTGTTATTTTATGTTGATTTCATTAAGATTTCATTAAGATTTCAACGTGTTAAAAGGGTTAACAAAGTTCACGGGTAGGCTATCGTTGCCGCTTGATATCTGCTCATTTCACGCCATCACCTCATGAGTTAATACCACGTACATGTCTGAGTTGTGCTCGACACTCTAAATGCGTTTGCAATAGCTGAGTGTTAATTAGATCTCGTGGGTCTTGTGGATTTAATGTTTTCCTAATTTTAATCAAAAGTCGTCTGACCCTCTGTTATTAATGTTAAGCCTAATAGGTTACAAATTAACAGACCTAGCTGTTATCATTTTTATTCATATGTGTTTATAGCAGGTACAACCATATGGCGCTAAACACAATTAGTTATCAATCAAAATTCCTTAATTAGACTTTTATTTAAGTAACCAGATTGAGGGTTTCCAGATATTGACTGGTTAAACTATCTGACGAGGCTGATAAAAGCGGATATGACAGTTGTGGCGAAGTTGTGGTGAGGTTACTCAGCCCCCTGTGCCGAGGTTATCGAAGCTGTGGCGATATTAGGCCCACTCTGGCAGGCTGTGGCGAGGTTACCAAATCTGTGGCAAGATTAGGCCTACCTCTAGCGAGGCTACCCTGTGACCGGGTTACTCGCATCCATACTCTTTCTGATTTACGGTATATCAACGACCTCCATGAATAGTACAGTCCGCTTATTCGCTGATGACTGTATTTTTTACCGCGCCATCACATGCGAAAAATATACTGATTTATTCCAGTCGTACCTTAATTCTGTCGGTTCCTGGGAAAAAACTTGGCTCATGCAGTTTAAAGCAGACAAGTCTGCAGACAAGCAGACCATGCGGGCCGGCAGAAGCAAAACTAAAATCAATGCATCATACAAATTGGGCCTACATGACCAGCCACTTCAAAGCACATAATTATTCTGTTAACATGCACTCATACTTTCGGTCTCAAATTTATTAATTATTGGACCATAGGTGAGGTTGTGGACCACGAATAAGCATGGTAAGATCTTCATGGTAGGCTACTGTTCCGTGAGGCTGGTCTTCACCTTGCACAGCTTTGGGAGCTTGACCAAGACAGATGGTACCAGGCAAGGCCAAAGAAGGAGCACTCAGGGGCGGATCCAGGGTGGCGAAAAGGCATGGTCACGGAAATATGAAAATAAGATATATACTTATAAAATCAGAGGCAAGCGCGCAATGATTTTTTTGCTCATAAAATACCAAATACACCATTTCCAGGTATCAAAGGAATAACAACCATGGGCTCGCCCTACCACTCGGCGATGAGAGCTGAACCTGCTCACCAGGTTTGTCGACATGTGGTCTACCAATGGGATAGATATGCAGCGTCACAAGCTAACCACCAACCTTTTATTGAAAATATCAACCTAACTAAAGTTCAAGCCATGATTTCACTTCTAGATAATTGCAACGAAGACTCCCAAGAGATTGACATCAATGAAATTGTGTTAAGTATCAATCAAATATGGCAAAATAGTGCTGATAAAATGTTTTATAAACGTATAGCGATTCTTTCGTCAGAAAATATTTCCTTCAGGAAACCTGTCTATAATAAATCGTTTAATGATACATGTAAAACGTCACGCAACTTGTATTCGCGAAAAAAAGATGCTTTCCGCAGAAATACATTGTATGTAAATAAAATTAATCTGATTCGATCTAGTAAAATATACAATAAATCCATATCAGCCGCCAAATTGAAAGCACGTAGACAATTTGAACATGATCTGAGAGCTCTAAAATCAACTGATCCCCGCAAATATTGGAAAATGCTGAATATCAAATCATTAAAACGTAACACAATCCCGGTATCGATGCACGAAATGGTAGATCATTTCAAAACACTAAATGAAGCTAGCACATCAGATCGTACTGACAATTTACATGCTAATATTTTTAATGAAGAAGATAATCCAGAACTTGATTATCCATTCACAGAAGGTGAAATTCGCAAAGTTATAAAGAGCCTAAAATGTAACAAAGCATGTGGAAGTGATGCTGTGTTAAATGGATTTATTATTTCAACTGTAGACATATTTTTACCTATTTATATTGGACTTTTTGATTATATATTACAAAGTGGAAAAAATCCTAATGATTGGGTGATTGGCGAAATTGTGCCTATCTACAAAAACAAAGGGGATGTAAATTCCCCTGGTAATTATAGAGGTACTACAATTTTAAGCTGTTTTGGGAAATTTTTTACAAGCCTCCTAAACCAGAGACTTGAACAATTTCTGGAAACGCATAATATTTTAAAGGAAAACCAAATAGGGTTTAGGAAAACATATTCCACTGTTGATCACGTATTTAGTATGAAAAGTCTTATTGATACGGGTTTTTTCTAAAAAGAATAAGTTATTTTGTGCCTTCATTGATTACCAGAAGGCGTTTGACACAATCTGGCGGTCTGGATTATGGTCCAAGCTCATTGCAAGTGGTATATCAGGAAAAGTTTTTAATGTGATTAGAAATATTTACCAGTGTGTTAAATCATGTGTTTCCATGAATGGTAACAAATCAGATTATTTTATGTCATATACAGGAGCGAGACAAGGAGAGAACCTTTCACCTTTGTTATCGTCTCTATACATTAATGACATTGAAAACATTTCAGTGCATAAAAATGTAAGCCCCGTTGCTATAAATGACGAAATAACAGGCACAAACCTCAAGATATTTTAACTTTTGTATGCAGATGACACTATAATTATTGCTAATGATGTTGAATCCCTACAAGCAAGTTTAACTCACCTATCAGAATACTGCCAAAAATGGAAATTGACGATAAACATTGACAAAACAAAAATAATGGTATTTTCGAAAACCCAATGGAAAGTAATTTTATATTTCAATATGAAGAAAAGGATTTAGAAATTGTACAAGAATTTAAATATTTAGGTTTAATATTCAATTACAGACAGCTTGATCTACCTCTAGATATCCAGCTAGAATTGTTTGACACACTAATCATGCCAATTCTCACATACGGCTGCGAAGTGTGGGGTTTTGAAAATTTAAATATCATAGAAAAATTACATCTTAAATATTTAAAATATATTCTAGGAGTGAAAATGTCAACCACAACATGTATGGTACTTGGTGAAACCGGCCGATTCCCTGTAAATATTACGATTAAAACTCGCATGATTTCATTTTGGTCAATATTATTATTATGTGAGAAAAATAAATTGTCAGTTGCTATGTATAGAATTCTGTATTCTAAGCATGTAAATAATATAACAATTTCGAAGTGGTTAACTAGTATAAAACAAACCTTGGATAACTGCGGTTACAGTTATATGTGGTTACAACAAGATGTAAATATCGATAAATTCTCACTTATTGTACAGCGTTTATTGCAGGATCAGTATAGACAAGACTGGAATAATATTGTGTCTATTTCAACTAAATGTGACTTGTACCGATTATTTAAACCTGACCATAACCTAGAATCCTACCTAAAACACCCGTCACCTACAGTTCGAAGAGTAGTATGTAAATTTAGAGCATGTAATCATAAACTCCCAGTAAAATCAGGCCGATATGCTAACCTACAAAGGTATACACAACTTTCACTATATTTTTTACACTGTTATTGTATCACCATGCTTTGTACAGCTGTATCTATATGTATTTCTATGTATTTATATGTACTCCATACCTCCACGTGAGGCCAGAGTTATAATAAACCTTGAAACCTTGGACGTATGGATACCCTGCAGGGACGTTGTCTCGATGTCGTTGTCTTCCACACTTTCTGACCGTACTTAGCTTTGCAAATAATCCGTACCCTTTTAGAGCACATGCCCAGCTGCAACACTGCTAGCCAGTTTAAATTCCATGCTGAATCATGAGGGTTTCCAGTCAACAAGAACGCCAGCCCCCTCTGGATACGCCACGTACTGGACTACCGGAAGTTGAAAATTCGTCCCCTGCTCTGCCATTTAGGAATCGAAATATAAAAACGTTTAGTATTAAGGGGAGCTTCCGTGACCAAAATATATTGAGACCGCCAGAATTTAAAATTCTGTGTCTGGAGGGAAGGGTGATATATGATTCATCATTATTTGCATCATCAGGAGGTACGGAAAACACTGGGTGAGTGAATCACGTGGACAGTGAACCATTATTATTATTATTATTGAATATTAATAGTCGGAATACGACGTGACGTCATCACTTTTTGTATTTGGAGATTACCCAATTTTGAAATATTGATGGAAAATAAAAATATATCTACCTGCAATATAGCGAGGTGAAGTGTGTTTTTCTCAAACAAAAGTAAATTTATGTGACTTGTACATGTATTTGTGCGTCGTGTATGTGGATCGTTGAGAGGTAATAATTGATTAGTATTGCAATGTTTATCGTGTTTATTTGACACAGTACTGAACAAGTGTTACTTTGACATTGAAGCTGCATGTGACCTGGGGAGCCAGTTATAGGTCATTGGATACAATTGGGCACAGGGAATCGGGACACAGTGAATCATGCTTCACTGTGTCCCGCGATTCACTGTACTCCAACCAATGTAATTCGCTGTACTCCATATCAGTGAGATTTACTTTGGTTAATGATGTTTCTCAAAATGCAATAACAGTTATAGGTGTTTTTTTTAAGTGTTTTATTTGTTAGAAAACAAAACCTTCCGGTAAAAACTGTGTTAGGTATATGTTAGGCGAATTAGGTATATGTTACTGATGGCATCTCCATACGGGGATATTTATATGCCGTTAATATGTGTGTGGAGTGATGTGACGTCTGGTGGTGTGGACATTGTGTTGTGAATGGTTGTGAATGGTAGTGCATGGTTGTAGTGATTGTAAGCTATGATATGGTGATTGTGGTTGGTGGTGCATAGTAGTGGTGATTGTGGGAGGTAAAGTGGTGAATGTGGTTGGTGGTGCATAGTGGTGGTGATTGTGGGAGGTGATGTGGTAAATGTGGTCGGTGGTGCATGGTGGTGGTGATTGTCGGAGGTGATTGTGATTGTGGTGCATGGTGGTGGTGATTTTGTGTGTGGGGGGGGGGGAGTGACTGTGGCTGGTGGTGCATAGTGGTGGTGATTGTGGGGGTGATTGTGGGAGTGAATTGTAGTTGGTGGTGCATGGTGGTGGTGATTGCGGGAGGTGATGTGGTGAATGAGGTTGGTGGTGCATAGTAGTGATGATTGTGGAAGGTAATGTGGTGATTGTGGTTGGTGGTGCAAAGTGGTCGTGATTGTGGGAGGTGATGTGGTGAATGTGGTCGGTGGTGCTTAGTGGTGGTGATTGTGGGAGGTGATGTGGTGAATGTGGTTGTTAGTGCATAGTTGTGGTGATTGTGGGAGGTGATGTGGTGAATGTGGTCGGTGGTGCATAGTGGTGGTGATTGTGGAAGGTGATTTTGTGAATGTGGTTGGTGGTGCATAGTGGTGGTGATTGTGGGAGGTGATGTGGTGAATGTGGTTGGTTGTGCATAGTGGTGGTGATTGTGAGTGGTGACTGTTGTTGGTGGTACATGGTTGTGAAGATTAAGAGTGGTGATATGGTGTCTGTGGTTGCTGGTGCATGGTGGTGGTGATTGTGCGTGGTCTGCTAGAAAATCAATAGTTCCACAATCTACTCATAACCTTTTCGTGCTACAATCGATATGCTATCATAATTATGTCAAACATAGTTTTTGGATAACAATCCAGATTTTCTTTGTAGTACAATGCATCTATCCCAAATTTAGTTTCCTTCTAAAGGCTAGCAAGTTATTGGATTATCTAAAATGCTAAATCGGTACAGGCTTGGTTCATGTCCGCAAGCTGTGTGTTTTAGTGATGTCAAATGTAGGCCTATGTTTCACAAAATCTCCGCTTCCATGCGCGCACGCTTACGCGTGCAAAACGCGAGCTGTGTGTTTTAGCCAGTAGCATTGATGGTATATTTAGGTTCCCCAATGGGGAGGGAAAAATCCTGATAACTTCTTATAGTGTACAAAATAAGAATTCACGATATTTGGCAGCGCGCAAAAAATATATTTGTGACACTAATGAACCGTATAGGCTTTCTATTGTACGTTTCAATCCAAATTACCAAATTTTGTCTGAGCAGCCCGATATTAACCTTTGTTTGGTGGAATGAGTAACTAGAAAGACTATAGCAAAGGCTATAGTAAGTTTGGACGGCTGTACATAAGCAAACCTAGAATAACTGTGATATAGATAGAGATAAAGACCTGCTTATCGGACGGATACATGCGGTGGTGACAAGGATTATTGTGTAAGAATATAATCATAATCATAGTCATAATTATGAGCGTTACTCCTGTCATGTAAGACGACCTGAACCTTCTTACACAAACAGTGTCGTGATGCCTTACAAACTGATGAAATAATTCCTGCCAAAACTACTGTGTCACCAGGCTGTGACTCCCGCCGCCGGCCCCTGAAAAAATACGTTTTTCTAACGGAATTGTCACAATTCATACAGCTATAGGCTTACCGTGCTGCGTTCTCAAATTCTAACGTTTTTAGGCCTACCAGGCGTCATATCTATCCATACATGCACACAAAGTATGCCTTCCAACATACGATTGAAAACTGGCTGGAGTTCTGACAATTGAGCGATAATAGGGGATTCTCTGTAACTATGGGGTTACAGCGACGAAAAATACATAGCAAGGTACCCTAGAGCCTATAGTGACTAATGTGTCCAAATATTTTGTCGATCGGTTAGAAAACGTGGTCTATGTGCTAGAAAGACTGTAGGTCATGCTAAGTAGGCCTATCCAGTAGGAAAACAATAGTTCGGACGTAGTAAAACGTCCAAACTTATTATAAGTAGAATGGTTTCACGTCGTTTTCTGCACTTACGGTAATATCGCGATATGAAGTCAGAAATGAAACACATGTACATTGTTACCCATCAGATGCACATTCGTTTCTTAATTATACTATTAGGCCTACTTATGTTGGCATATAAATAAACTGTCAGTCTATTTAGTGATACTAAATAGCAATTTCGCATTTTGCTTATTTCATACGAATTCCTCTAAGGGGGGGGGGGGGGTGTAGGTAGCCTAGCGTAACATATGAATTACAACAAGACCTACCCACAAACACAATACATGCTCCGAACACAATACATGTATGTTGGTTTTGACGGTGGACCAATATCAAACCAACATCGGGTTTACGTATATAGTGTTTGTAGAGAAACAATGCAGATACAACGTCCAAAGTTGAGCCAATGCCGGTGGATCTTATTTTGTTTGCCGTTGAACAACCAGAGGGCACTCATGGCAGCCTGTGAATCTCTCCATGGGGTTTCACTTGACGTGACATAAATTCTTTCAGGTGACCTACCTGAAAGCATGTCCTGTCGCCTCTCAAGAGGATTCAGAGGCGAGTAGCCAAGCCAAGTCAAACAGCACCCTTATTAACCCTTGAAACGCTGAAATATTTTTGAACAAACCATGCAAACCGAATTAGAAATCATCATAACTGGCTTAGTTAGCTCTTTTTCGCTTCATTTGAATATATATATGCTATGGGTGTATACGGTTATTATAAATATTTTACTCTGACAGTGCGGGGATTGACTTTAGACGTCAGAATCTGACGTCTGCAGACGTCAGATTCTGACGTCTAAAGTTGATCCCCGCCCTGTAAGGGTAAAATACCCCTGTCCCTAGTAACCCCTGAACACTTGGCCTACATTATACAAGACACATTTTATGGATTTGAAATAACATCTCTGCATGGCGATCCACAACTGCAACTCGGCGAAATTTATTATAATTAATATATAAATATTAGATAAATAATATATTTTTGCTGAATTCGTCACCTGCCAATAATATTACATATGCATAGTTTATAGCGCAAAATATTGATATTTTTGCTATATAATTAAGGTATACTTTGTCTATATATCTGTCTATCTGCTGGCGACGTTTTTTGTGAATTCAAACTGTTGTTTTTTAATACAAAACTGCTGACTGGACTTGATCAAATGTGCAGGTGCAGTCGATCTGAGGCAAATGGTCTATTATTATTATAAATAGCTAGAATGTCTAACGTTAGGACTATTTGTGGGCATTTTTCAATCGTTTGAAGCTGACGATTACATTATAGGCAGAACTGTCGACTTGAAAGTAACGAAAAATATCAAGGATTGATGCTACTACCACCCATAGACGGGGCAAAGTTGTACAATTTTCACCCACTTGAAGTTGCGTCTCGCTACCACGACCAACAACTTCAAGTAGGTGAAAATTAATTTGAGACCAAACATTTGCAAATCTTGATGTTTAAACACACATTTTATTCTCCTGCATAGAACAGCTAAACTAATGATTCGACTGGATAATAAAACCGATGTAAAGTGATTTTAGTCGTGTTTGGCGCTAAACCCCAACAGTGCGGGGATAGACTTTAGTCGTCAGAATCTGACGTCTGTAGACGTCAGATTCTGACGACTAAAGTCTATCCCCGCACTGTAAGAGTACAAATATTTCTATTGGCCGTAGACCCATAACATAGGTATTCAAATGAATCAGAAAGATCTAACTAAGACCTGAAGACAATCATGATGATTTCAAAGTGAAAAAACCCATTTGGCCTCCAAGATTTTCATTAAAAAAATTCAGCGCTTTAAGAGTTAAAGGGTTAATGCGGCACTCTAAGAGTTAACCAACAGGCTATATCAACAGATCAACTAAAATCACCTGCTTTCTGCTTTCAAGTGGCTGGAGGCAAAAAAATGTTTGAGCGTTTGAGAGGCCAGCATTATTAAACACAGGGCTATACGGCTCGTTCTATTTCCAGGGTACAACAGTTATGGCCCGAGCTTTTTCGACGAACCAGAAAAATAGGTTTTATGTCTGGTAGCGACATAATTCATAATTATGTTTATACGTGGTTTATAGTTGAGTCAGAGACCACGTCGATCCCGGATTAATGTCGAGTGGACTTGAAACTGTCAACCACCTTATTTGCTGGAAATTGTATGTCACAGTGGCGCCTTGATTACCAGACTATTTTGCCTACTCGGGCACCAGTAAAATAATCTGGTAATAAGGGCTAGCCACAGTACAGTGGCGTATTCAGAAGGTCTCGGGTAGTGCTTATATTTGAGAAGTCTGCTATAGGAATCCTGGGGTGTGCCCCCTCGAAAAAGCTCGAAAAAATTGAAATCTATAAGGATCTATCTGTTCGAGTACCCTGAGCACCTTCATATTTTTAGTTATGTTTTGCAATGAATAAATATATAATAAAAATTAATGACCCATTCGTACACAGTAGAGACCGACTGCAATGTCAGAATACCCAGTGTGTGAAGTTAAAGCTACACAAGCATTACCATCCACTGCTTCAGATAATATTATACTTTTGACAGTGAATCCTCAGCGTTTGTGAACTCACTGATTATCGAGTGAATCCTGATGGTGCATGTTTTGATCTTTGATTGACCGAATGCTGTGGTTATTCATTAATTGGTTAAAGAATTTTTAAAATCATTTTTGCAACAACTCATATTCTTTAAAATATATTGAATGTGCAGGTGCTGTTGAAAAACAAGCACTAGTCTGTTGAATTATAAGAGTTTCAGTTTATACGTGTTTGAAGATGCCAATTGCGCCAGCTTCAAATTCATGATGGAATCCCGCCCGGGTCGGATGTTTGTCATCCGGGTTGTGCATATATAGTGCCCCAAACTGTTCAAAGGCCTGGAATTTGCAGTGCTGTCTGTGGTATTGTGCACTATTAAGACATCTCGAAGTCAATCAATGAGAGTAGGGCATAGTCCCGACTTCAGGCTTTCTTTTCTTGCTATATTGCCATGATTGTGCAGAAATAATGCGATGTAAGGCAATATTAACTCACTCAAATGCATAGAACATGTCAAGGAGGGAGTAGATTTATGTAGTCAGTGTCCCACTCCTGACTCATAACTCTTGATTATCTTACATTATTAGTGGCCACTGGGCATTACAATGATGCACTGAAAAGATGTAGAGGGGGGGGGGGGGTTAGGAGGTGAGAAACTTGAGCTGATCTACGAGACTAAAATACTTGAGTATACATTAGCGGCTAATTGGATGGGCCTACTTAACTGTATTAACATGGACTGCATGTACGCATAGTCCTACCGGTTGTATCTCCCAATCAAATTATTTGTCCTACAATGAAGGTATAACTATATACGTTGTTTAGAAGATTAGAATATACGAAGCCATACACACAGTGGACACAAGTGTGTTGATTCCTAAAGTGATGGCTATTTAAACGATGCAGCTGGACACCTTGCATTATGTTGCAGCATGTGACAGTTAACCCTTTAACCGCCTAATTATTCAATCTGAATTTTCACCCACTTGAAGTTGTGTCTCGCTGACGCGATCCACAACTTTAAGTGAGTGAAAATTATTCAGATTTGAAAAATGGAGGTCAACTGTTTTCAAATATTGCTGATTGATGTCATATATTATCTTTAACATGTTTAAAAGTTAAAGGTGGTACTTAATGTGCTAATAAAAAATGAAAACCCGACTATATGCGACACCGGCGGTTAAAGGGTTAATATTATGTAGGGTAGCCACGTGATATAATAATGGCGACTGGTCTCCTGGACAAAAGAGCAATGCAGTGTTCTGATTTGTGCATGACGAGCTTTACCCCACCTTTAGAATACTGCTGCCTCCAATTATTGACATGTAATTGATTTGGCCTCTGCTATGTTTTTGTTCATCCTAAATAGACCAGGTGTTCTTTTTATATCTTGTATCTGGAGCCATCTTGCAGATATCATTATTGTCGAAGCATGTCTCCACTGCCATGACTCCGTGACAAGTGTTTTAGGAGACTTCTCTTGCTGGAAAATAAATGGGTACTGCCCGTTGTCAAACTTGTGTTCTACTGATTCGTTTCCAATATATCAATATAGGAGTAGGCAGCTGGTTATAAAGTGTCCATCAATATTCTATTAATTCTGTAGGCCTACTAATGTTTTTTACGATCTTTCTACATTTTGACGACCATCTTCAGTGTGTACAGTAAAGTTACATACGTCACAGAATTCCACAAAGGACCAATTGTCATCAGTGGTTTACTGCTGAATTTCTGTGGCCCACCTGGTACGAAAAGCAGTATTTTAGTACTAGGCTGAATACTTTTGATGACAACTATGTACCATAGAACGCACTTCAGTCACATGGCAACATGAAAAATCGCAACCTTGATAAACGTCTGAGAGGTCTGAGCTGTAGTTTTTCTTGATACGGCCATGCAGGCGTAGATCGTCACTGCTGCCCAATACCTATACCCCCCCCCCCCTCCAAAAATGTATACAGTCCTTATATTTTGCTGTAATTAAGTGAGTGTAGACATAATAAGGCAAATAATAAGGCTCAAATGAAACGTGATCCTTATTATTTGCCTTAGATGTCCATTGCTAATGTTTGAAACCCAAAATTGAAATGCACAGACATAATTATCTGCAGAGTATGTCACCGTGTACGACACATATGTGGAAACCACGCTGCCCTATATCCGTAAATCATTTTACTCAAGCTTGTTTGCTTGATTGATTAGTTTGGAAAAAGACGAAAATCATCGTGATAAATAAAATCTTTAATCATGTAATGGTAGTCATTCATACATCTATAATACATGTCATAGATATGTAGCATAATACACAGGGTCATAATATCGTCCCATTGGATATGAGCGACTGTATATGCCACTTTGTAAAGTGGCAGATACACCATTTCATATCCAAGGAGACGATGTATTACTGGATGTTTTGAGTATGATTAATCATTTATAATACTATAGGCCTATACCATGTATATAAGGTGATAAATACTACGATGACGACTTCTTAAAACACAAATGGTTGAATATTATTTATTGCGAATACGTATTTGTAATACAGACCCCTATTGTCGGTATGCACTGGTATGTGATTCTAATTATATTATTATACTCTTATGTTTTAAATAAACATCACCTTCTCAACGACATTTTTGTAGTGGCATAATAATTATTATAATATTACATATCTAATACAATCATAGTAATTGTCTTTCTGTGCTATACTTTTCATCAATATTTATAAGTATGAAAGTAGAAATAATATTGCAGCCTGCATACTTGAAATATTATTGAAAGTATGCAGATTGTCACAGTACTTATGTTGCATTGTCCGGTTGTGACAAACGTGTTAAGATTAGGATTTCAACAGAGGTAAGTATTTAGGACATAAGACAAGTGGCGTCAAATTCAAATGGCAAGAGCAGACAATGCTAACAACTTGATATTGTAATCAATCCTATTAAGTTGTCATACAAAGAACTTGCAATGAAATACCTTTGGTTCAGAATTCTCAAAAAGATTGAGGTAGAGCTTAGACATGTGATTGTATTCATACTGCCATTTTGGCAAATCACAATTCACATGCCTATAATTTGACTCGTGCGCTTTGAAAATTCCGGCTCTGGAATGTATTTGGTAAAATATCAAGGTAAACGTAAAAAACATAAGTTACGCTGTGTGCAGTGACATGAATCCAGTACCAAAGACTAATAAGCCCACTTGAAAATTAAAACAATAACCTAAGTACTAGGTCAAACTTGGAAATTATCCTAGGCTCACCATGCTTTAACATGTTTAATGACAACAACATATTAAATCCATTTTCTCTATTTAAAAATAATACCAATCCTCTTCATTGTTAAACCAAAAGACAGCAGCTGTTTACTTTCCAAGTAAGCAGTTTCTGCCTTTGGGCTTTGTACAGCAAAGCTGACTGATTGTATATATTCATGATATTAACTTATCGATTTAGTCACTTCATTATTGATCTTGAAAGCAAAACACTGGTACAATATGGGTCAAGTGCTTCGTGTTAAAGCATCAAAGATAGTAACCTGTGTCAGCTGTTGATACTGTACTGGAGTGATAAGACACACACTGGTCGTGACTCTTCCCTGACTAAAGCTCGCGCTCTTTCAACATTAACTTACGACGGAATAAGGCGTATATGTTGTGGCATAGCCTATGCCCACTGGGTACACGACGTTGTTACGACGTTGAATCAGCGTCAATGACGTTGATTCAACGTCGTAACAACGTCGTGTGCCCAGTGGGATACTACATTCATGTAATTATATTTGGACTATATTTGTTTATCCGCAATGACCACTGGCGAATACGCATTTGTCTCAGTATTAGAGATCAAACTATCAAAACCACAAGGGTTCTCAGTCTTATCAGCAGAGTCTTCAATGATTTAGGTCGGGTTAAGTGTATACTATACTTCTACAAATATTTTTTATAATGTTTACTCGCATGGAATAAAACGTATTTTGGCATCAAAGGTCATTGTATAATCAGATAATCATATATAAGAATATCCATGATTTATTTATTTATTGCAGATTTAAAGTTTCCGTATCATGTTATATTGTTATGACAGAAATGCATACTAGAATGCACGTACATGCGCACGATGCATCGCTATGATACATGTCATACGCGCGTATATTGTTTCCAAATACACTTAGTTTAAAAAATAAGATCTATTCTCATCAAAATTGGCTGGCAACAGTCCTAATGAATGCCATACATATTTACAGTGCACATTATCCACATAGCCCGATGCTACCACATTTATTACCAATGAGGAAAAACTATTATTTTCCCACGTATACCCCACCCCGTTTATTGGCAGGTTAACAGACATAAGGCACTGATGGACATTTATATCCTGACACCTCCGATATATATATATAGGCCCTACCTTTATTTTGTTGAATGTGTAGCCTTGCTTCCAACGACAACCAATAAACTGGGCACTTAATCTTGTCACTCTCCTGTCATTAAAGGCCTCCCTGCCAGGAGTGGTGTTCGAGAAAACACGAACCGTTCAGCCAATGTTGGTACAATGTTGGGCCAGCGTCGAAGACGATGGGCCAACTTTGTACCAACATTGGCTGAACGTTTCGTGTTTGCTGGGACGTGGTCTCATTTAGCCGTACAAATCCAAAAGACAGTAACTGCTTACCTCTCAAGCATGCACTTACTGCTCTTTGGCTTTGCAGAGTACATGTCACCAGCTCACCTGCTAATTCTGAGTTTCGTCTGGATCAACGTCCACTAATAATAGTGGCACCGGACAAGCCAGACGGAGTGACCACCGACCCCCCGATAAACACATAATATATTTTTTATATTATTTGTACAATGTTGGACCAGCGTCGAAGACGTTGGGGCAACGTTATACAATGTTATAAAAATGTTTTTTTGGCAATTAAATATGTGTTTTTCTCTTATCGGTTTTAAATAGAAAATTGCAAATGTTATGTCTGGTTAGTTAATATTGTAGCACCCCTATTAAAAAATGAGACATACTTTTCATACACTTTTCCCTAATACTACATAATTATAACTGGTGAAACGGTAACGAATGCGCATAATATAAATACTTAATGTCACCCAACAAACGAAACATTCACCCAATGTTGTTTTAATGTTGAAACACCGTCTGCGACGCTGACCAATGTTAAACCAGCATTGTTTCAACATTTTGAGTTTGTTAAAAAAATCTACCCAGCAAACACAAAACATTTGTATAACATGTGTACAACGTCGGCCCAACGTCTTCGACGTTGGTCCAACATTGTACAATTGTTATAAAAATGCTTTGCGTTTACTGGGTAGTTAGCTTGAGTACCCCTGAATATTGACCACAACATGTTCATGTTTTGACCTCGCCTATCCTGGTCTCCTCTCACAAGTAAGGATTGGCAGAGTGCCACTGTCATTGGGTATGCCATACAAATAAAACGTTCAACCAACGTCTATTGAATGCTGTACCAACGTCTTTGATGGGAGTACAGTATTGATCAGATGTTGGTACAAGTTCTCATGTTAGGTGGATGACCTCAAAATTCCATACATACTGAGTCCTGCACAAGCCTACATATTTGACCTAAATGAGAAATATAATAATACCTGCATGCATACATAGGCTATAGATGGCACATCTAATAATTGGTATCATATCAGATTGTTTTTTTTCTACTCACTAACAATCAGTAAGCTGAAAACTATATCTTCATAATCTCTGTTTTGAAACATGGCAACCTGCGTCTATGCTATATATAGACGCAGGTTATATATGCTACAAGGCTACATTTGGCAAGCTGCACGTAACATTCAACTGACAAAAAGGGACTTTGGTGCTGCAAGAATTAATATAACCGTTCTACCGCGAAGTATTAGACATCAGAATCTGACGTCTATAAACGTCGGATTCTGACGTCTAAATTCGATCCCCGTACTGAAATAATCGAAATAATATTCATAATGGACGTAAACCCATAACATATAGGTATTCAGATGAAGCGGAAAGAGCTGACTGAAACATTTATGATGATTTCAAATTGAAAAACCCTTTGGTCTCCATGGTTTAACCCTTACAGCGCGGGGATAGACTTTAGTCGTCGGAATCTGACGTCTGTAGACGTCAGATTCTGACGACTAAAGTCGATCCCCGCACTGTAAGAGTAAAAATATTTCTAATGGCCGTAGACCCATAACATAGGTATTCAAATGATTTCGGAAAGAGCTGAATTATGATGATATAAAATTGAAATAAACCCTTTGGTCTCCAAGGTTTTTATAAAAAAAATCAGCGCTTCAAGGGTTAAACAATAATATTTCAGCGCTTTAAGGGTTAATTACATGAGAACACGGGGTAATCACATTACAACCTCGTTTGTAGTGTTACTTAATGTGATCACAAAGAAATAATGATAAAACTAAACCTGCGTCAAGTATGGCTGGATTGAAAACTACGAAAATCCATTGTCGGCACATTGATCATTACAATATAATACATATCATAGCAACGAGCACCTTTGAATAGCATTACCTGTCGTACAACATGATACTGTCATCGTCATGAGGAGTATATTTGTCTGCAAATAACCGCAGTGTTTGGGTATGATACCTACGTTCAAACGTGTACTTAGCACTATATCACATTATTATATGTGACATACTTTGTGACATATATACATATGTTACTAAATGTCAGAATCTGAGTGCATAAACCATGGCCACAGCAAACAGAGAGCCGTTTGTAAATTTAACCGAGGCGAATTTGTCTGTCTCATCATTCCAGAGACATCTGCTGCCAAACTGCATCCCTGGGCGTTCTTTAAGACTACCCACACTGACCACAGCCACCAGCTTATAACCGCTCAACTTAAGCAGCTTCAACCGTTCCATCACTTGGGCAGCCAGTTCTTGACTTAGAAGCTTACACGTGCTGGGCTCATAAGTCACATCTTTGAGGCGCTCCACCAGCACCTCTTCCGTGGCCGCCTCCACACGACTTGCCTCTTCCTCTTTTAAACCTCCTTTTCCTTTGGCAGAAGATGAAGATGTAATATTGACGGGCGAGGTTGGTTCAGATGACACATTGTTGGAGTTGGGACTGGACACTGATGGTGATGAGCTGACAGGTGATTGCACAGATGAGCCAGTGGTGCTGACTGGAGACGATGGCAAAGTAAAGGGTTTTAACTGTTTGGTTGGTGTCTTAGCAGGTGATACATGTCCTTTATTGGTTGACTGCGATAAAGAGCCATTGACCATGACCTGGTCCTCTACACCAGGCGTCCTGGTGCGGGTCTTATGTACAGTATTTCCAAATGGTAATCCATTTGTTGTTTGTTGTTGAAGTTTCTTTGGTCTTGCTCCTGGTCCAGAGGCCATGCCGATACTCTTATTTTGAACGCACCTTTAGCGCAGAGAATATATGCCGATATCAATGCCTGAAGGGCATTAATTACCTAGTTCCGTAAAATATGAAAATTGAAATATCCATGCAAATGATCGTGCTTATTTGGCTGGTATGTATAACACATTAACACGTAGACGTTGTAAGGTGTGGATATCATCGAGACAGACAGCTGTCCATAGTCATTCTGCCTATTTATGCCTCACTCACATCATTGAACATTATTCCTGTACGCCCTTTTATACTTCCTACATTTGACATCGCTTGTTGCACTAAACACAGAGTCGTTAACACGTTGACGTCAGGACTGAGTTCCACACGTCGGATCCCAGTAAATCTACTTTGTCAGCTGTCCAGGTAAACGTACTGAATGTCATGTGACCAGCTGCCACTTCAGTACTGTAAGCTCTCGGATTATCGATCACCAATATGACATACGCCACTTGCTGTGTTTAGTATATCGATGTGCGCAGAACCGAATCGCACGCGAGCAAGATTAAAGGCGCCAAAGACAACATAGCTGCGGGGTTCGCGAATCCATACTTAGCGTATGCAGGACTGATATTAGTATACATCTTTATAAGCATACGCCACAGCAAACACGAGACGTGAGATAAATGTTGGTTTGATGTTGGGCCAGCGTCGTAAACGCTGGTCCAACATGAAACCAACATTGACCCAACGTCTACCAGCTTGGTGGTGGTATTGACAATGGCAGACCTCCAGCGGGACGTTTGCATGTCACACCTAACTCACTGTACTTGCTTTTATTGATCCCAGGGCACATAAAACAACAAACATTGGCCCAATGTAGTTTTGATACCGGGAGCGTCACTCTGATCTTCAAACTTGATACACGACACCGGCAACGTGCTGTTGCGGAAGAAATTACACATACACAAAGTCAATCTTGTATTGTTATTGAATGCTAATTTAATCGACAAATCATCTTATTATAGGCCTATATATTTAGAATTAAAAAAGCCTAAACTGTACATCTCGGGATACATCCCCACACCGTGTTTTTTTATATTGCAGCTGTTAAGCAAAGGTAGTGTGGATTTTATGATAAACCAGATTGTTGATTTTAGATTTTAGCACCATATGAAGTTATTTAAAATCTTTCTAAATCCGTGACAAGGACGGATATTTTATAGATCAATGACACTACAAATTCTAGTCTCGGGGACAATATCTGGTGAATATATTATTTGTCCTTGTACCAGATATGTTTATCACGCATCCCCCCAGAACTCGATCCAAAACCAATTGTTTTTGCTCATAAGACATAGCGTCCCCAGCATCAAACATGGATTTATTAAAAAATGCTAAGATGAACTAACAGTTTGCAGTCATTTTCACAATGACTACCATCGATTTATACGAAATCACTTTTTTGGCAATTTTACTTGAAATCTATGACAGCTAAAATCTATATTTTTTTAGGTTATCCATCAAGATTATGTTGAAGCTATAAGCATGATAAGTAGCACCGGATATTGCTACCATATTATTTGAGCTTCATATCACATACATAATGCTCTTGTGTCTAGTATTTAAAGGTGGATTTATAATATAATATCCCACATTTAGTAATTTATTATGGTATTAAACCTAATGCGAATTAATTAGGAAAAAATCAAATACTGTAGATCTGAGAATATTCGCGAGGTTTCAATTTTCACGAATTTCGCGAGGAGGGAAAATTCGCGAATTAGAGAATATCGCGAAAATTCTTATTATAATAGCGCTACCTATAATCGAAAATGATTGATTCTACAGTGAGCTTTAACTACAGCCTCTACGAAGACTCAAAAACAATTTATGTATATCTTATATAAGCCGTTTAGGTGCATGAGCGTGAGTAATTCTATATCATAGGCCTATTTGATAATAATGCAGACAATGACAATGTTGTGGAAGAGTGATTGGAATCGATTGATTGATTGATTTTATTGATTAATTGATTGGTTGATTAATCGATTGATTGATTGATTGATTGATTGATTTATTGATTGATTGATTGATTTTTTTAATGATTGATTGATTGATTGAGTCGCATTATGTAGGCTCCTAATCAATAGCGTTGCGACTAACATAATGGAACAAACGAGCAGAATAATATAATAATTTCAAAAATTAACCTAATTAAAAAACATGTAAAATTATTCTCTTAACTATGTTGCGTTGTATTATGTTTTTTTTTTACCTAGAAATCGAATACAATGAAGCATGGGAGGAGGGGGACTTATATTACATTGTTTTCACGTTTTGAACGCATTGGCCTGCCACCAGTAACATATCTCATTTGCGTTTACAACAACCTTATTGAAACTTAAGTAGTTTTATAATTATTCTTAAAAAATAGAAATTATGTCATCATTGTATACAGTGTTAACTTATGGTATGTTCTCATATCAACTGGGGTAATCAGTCATTCTATTGATATCCCAACGTAATTCACTAAACCTTCATAAACGAGAAGCTTTATGCAGCTGTATTCTGCATACATTGTACGAATCAAGATAGAGCACTTATAAGGATGTTATCGACGGTCCCAGACGCCAAAACCCATATTTAAATCAGTACTTCACTGCAAAGTCAATAGGCAGTATCTGCTTACTTTACAATTAAGCAGATGGGCCCTTCGGCTTTGCATATGGCAGAGTAGCTGGCACTCATTTGAGTGACACATAGTCATTTTAGCTGTGCAAGTATGGCAAAGAGATGATTCAGAATGGAAATTGTTGAAGAACGGACATGACATGCTCTACATTTTGACATTCTGACCATTATGCCGGCTCATATCAGTGTTACGCACGAGCAGTATTGTCGCGCAAAGGCAAACAGCAATAACTTCTGACTTGAAAATGAATCAGGTACTGTCAGTCGCCTTTGCAGGATAAATTATACATGCCTCTTATCTTATCAGGTCCAGGTGGTGGAAATGATTTGAATTATTCCTAAATGATAACCTATTCTAATGAAGGTCAACTGCTTTCAATCGTTGTTATGTATGTAACAAGTATCTGCAATAACATGTCTACTAATTTGTTATCTTCTTGTGTTGCTTTGTTTTAGATAGAAACAGAATATCTAGTAACGAACACAGGTGAAAATAGAAGAGGTTACGCTAGATCATCAAGTTAAATTACCACCGGATGTCATCTGGGTAAAGGTAGATTCGAAAATATAATACAAACGTTTTTAGTTCGTATTATGTACCAGGCGGGGTTAGGCTTTCAATAATACTAATACCCAATTTTGAAATCTTTATGCTATTTGTGTGTGCTCTGTTTTCCATTCATATTGTAGTTAAATTGTAAATTATGTGATGCAATACACCTTTATCCGCTAAGTGATTTTATTTACATTTTCACCCACTTGAAGTTTTGTCTCGCTATCGCGTTGGTGAAAATTACTCATATGTTTTTAGTTTGAGACAAAACATTCACAAATCTCGATGTTTAAACACTCATTTCCATCCCAATAACTGGGATAACCTTGATAATAAAACAGATGTAAATGATTATGGTCATGCTTAAGTCTTAAAGGGTTAATGCGTCGATAGAACTTCAAGCGTTAACCATCAGAGCGCTGTTATAATTATTTTATGAAAACCTTGGAGACCAAATTTTCAAATTTATCATCATAAATGTCTTAGTTAGCTCTTTCCGATTCATTTGAATACCTAAGGTCTACTATAATTATACATATTTTTACTCTTATAGTGCGGGGATCGACGTTAGCCGTCAGAATCTGACGTATGTAGACGTCAGATTCTGATGACTAAAGCTCTGTAAGGGTTAATGTGAGTTTATGTGGCCCAGGAGTTAATATGTGGCCTATGATTTGAGCTAAATAGCCCCGCCTATGTGAGAGGACTCTTAGGAGGGCTGGATGGCCAATTGAAGATAGACACAAGGCCAGCACCAACATGATTATATAGATTAGTATACGATAAGATAAATTTGTTTATTCATTAATTACTTACTCAAGTAGGCTACTAGTAGATGATCAATTTAGTAAAGACTAACACATGTGGCTTTTCCTAATCAGCACGGTCCAGTGGTAACGTTTTTTATAAGTGATCACAGGGCAAATAGAGGTACGCAAATACAGGTGAAGGTAGAGCTCATGTATTGTCATATGTAAGCTTATTGATTGATAATTGGCCTGCCTATTACGTACTAGTTTACCATGTTCACAGTATTTCGTAAATATTTCCACGCATAAAATATTTAATGAACGTGCCTAAATCTAATTTTCAAGCGTTGGTGTTATTGATTTCTACACTTTGATCCGGATATAATAATAAAAACAGTGGGATAGCTGAACTATTATAGTAAAGTCACCATAGTACTATATTAGGTCCAAAACCATGATTGTAGCTTTTAATGCATTTTTGAAGAAAATAGATTTAACCAACCAGCTTATATTTTAAATGATGCATGTCGCCTTTGGCCGAGAACGGCGGCCTTTTGAACAAAATAGGTTTTTAACTAATAATCCCTGTGATACTTGTATGTCATTTCTGACTCATTTTAGGGCATGGAACCCGTTTTTGAACCTCAAATTACAATTATAAGTTACTTTCACCTTCAAGCACCACACGAAGGTCCAAATATGATCAGTAAAGCGGTTATATAAATAGTGAAATATTTGTTTTATTAGTGGTCAAATAGCTACATGTGATATCTCACTTCTGTTACATAGTAACATTGTGATATGTCTTTTCTGGTTCTAGTCATCTGTATTCGCATCCTTTATATATTTTATTGAACATTATTGTGTTAACATGTCGATTGTTTATACATTTTTCAACTCATAGTGGTGTGAGTGTACGCAAAAAAGACAAATAAATAAACTAGCACAAAAAACCCCACATTATCATTAATATAATTTGTTTAATACATTTAATACAGTTTCATATCAGTCACAGTTAGTTGGCCACCATTTGGCTTTCATCACATCAAGTTCTCCATTGGCTTGTAGAGTCAGAATAGCCTTACTAACCATATCACCAAGTGCCGCGCCCTTGCTCACTGCCCAACCATGGAACTGTTCATATAAGGGCAGTTCTAGAGTAGTCAGCTGGCATGAGGTCTGCTGAATGAACTTGTTAATCAAAGGAAACTCGGTGATAAATCCATAATTCCCCTGTAGTGCTCTTTCTACGCCTTCTTCTATATCCTTAGCTTGTCCATATGACCCAGAATTCTCTACAGTTTTCCACAACTGTCTCAGGGAGTTCACTGATGACGTCATCAAGGCTTTTGACGTACTTCCACCCTGTATGACACCAACTTTAATACCTGATTCTAGAGCTTGTGAAACAGAAGTGAAGTTCTGTCCTGATGAACGATATATCATCACCCTTTTAGAACTCATAAAAGGAACTGTGAAGTCTATGGCGTTCAGTCGGTTTGCTGTAATAGTGAGAGGTGCCACAGCCAAGTCGGCTTCCTGAAGCATGAATAATACACAGTTAGCACTAACACGAATAGAAAATGACAGTTGATACTTACGGGGATATATAACAGTTAGTATTTACACGGATATAAAATAACAGTTAGTACTTACACGGATATATGTAAAATAACAGTTGATATCTATACGGATATATAGAAAATAACAGCTGTTGATACTTGGACGGATAATTATATAGAAAATAAACAATGAAACACATGTTACTGAGTTAAAAAACGCTGTAACAGTATAAGGCCTTCATGCGATGACCCTCAATTATGTTATGCAATATTGAAAATGAAGTAATTAACTCACTCCTCTCTGTACTTCTCCTATCATTCCAGCCCACTGATCATTCTCTAAAGGAGCCCCATAACGGCCATCTTGAACTAGCCTCCACTCATACTGAAAGTCAGCTATTTGTGCTACTCTGTCTAGAAGATCTACCAGAAATCCTTGACGGTTTACACAAACAGATGACGTCAACTCTTGTGATTGCTGGTAGTATGGATCAGCCTGAGTAGGAGTAGTTTTGTAAGTGTTGTTTTACAGTATTATCATCAAATTTACTATGTAAATTTATTATATAAAATAATGTGTATTGGCTTTAAAAGTTTAATTTACAAAATTATTAAGCATGATGCTGTATAACTCACCCTTATAGTTGTTACAACCACTTTGTTTTGGGCTGCAGCCTGCAAAAATTGTATAGATTGATACTAGTTACTCTTAATAAGGAATGTTATTAATTTCACTTACTTACTTGAATATTATCATTTAAAAAAGTGTGAACATTTTTGACTGCCCAAATGTTTATAGGTTCAATTCAATGCAAAATAATATCTAAATACTACCATTGTGCTTCGTCCCACAAAACTATTCAGCCGTTAAAACTGAATTATCCACACTAAATTAAGGTTTTACTTTATCAACGGATAATTATGTGGAAGAATAACTCACTAAATATGAGTTGCGAACATATTTATTACGTACCAGAACTAACGATAAGCTGAAGAAAATACATATTTGTAGTAGCATATTTAGAGATTGTTCTTGGTCTGGTAAAACTGATAGAATCTGGTGTAGTTCTTTTCTTGTGAAATATTTCTGAATGATGAAAACATGGTTACTTGCATTTTATATAGTTGTTCTTTAAGTGCCACACTTGATATTATAAGTATCTATGCTCTTCATTTAGGTATTACTGCACTGAGTAAGACTTCTCTAGTGGGTAACTTTTAGTGCGTTATACAAAGAACGTCACTCGGAGAACTATATTATACATTTATTTTTATTTCTCAAAAGATGCTACCATTCTTATATGATACATATTATGTTAAAATCTAATCCAATGTAGTTAAAATGTTTCAAATTAAAATGATATACATATACACGATATAGCCGTCACCATTGACACACAGAACAAGTCTTTGAACCAAGTGTAGCAGTCTATCCAGACCAATTGAATACATGCGAGGATCGGCCTATCACCGAACGTCATTCAATTGTTATTGAAATAAGGGGTAAAATACCAGATATTTGGGCTGAATATTCACATTTTACTCCGATTGAAAGACAATATACGTATAATAAGCCGATTGCTTACTCCAACAGTAACGACCAAGTGGTACACTTATAGCAATATCATGATAAGTGGCATACTTGAGATGCCAACTATATACATTATTTTATTGTTCTTCAAATAATTCAATTTTTGCACAATTCGCTTATCTCAAGTTATATTAATATACAGGTGTGAACAGCATCTTGGTCAGTTGATATTTGATTTAATTCCCAGTGATAATTCCACCAGTGTGGCAACGTCTGGTTATAAAACAGCCCAACTTGACATGATCGACTTAGTCAAATTATAATACATGTAATCCAAATACATTTGTTTATTCAAAAATGTGATAGTTGATAAAAAAATATTTTATGGTGTTGTGTAAGTTTCCCATATGAAATTTTACATATATGTACTACTACCCCACGTGCCTCCCCCACAACCCAGTCAGATTATTTGCTCGGTATATCCAAAAATACATTAAACACATAGGGAAGAACTTTATAATTTGATCACTTATATGGAGGTACCCCCATACCCGTATATTATTAAAGTGTAGGATTTCGTATAAACGTCTGTTGTTGTCTGGTCGAGTCAACCAATCTACATATTATGCTACGAAATAAAAGGGAATGACATTTTCGCTATTATGATAGATAGAACATTGCAGTAAACAGTCACCTCTCCACATGCATTCGAACATATTTCTTTTATGAAAAATAACCACCAGCAAAACCAGCTAGTCAACATGAACAAGGGGAACCATAAAATAAAACACTATTATTGGCCACATCCATATTTGAACCCAGATATGTAGTTGCATTTTAAAATGTTGTTTTTAATAGTGGAATGTTGCATCGTTTTATCAAAATGTGCGTATTTAGTCTGGGCTAAAATCTGAAGAAAAGCTCTCATTTAACATTGTTCGGAATTTTAGTGTAGAGTTTTTATCGACCTGTATTTGTTGCATGAGCTGGGTGTGCTGAATTCGAATCTGCTTGCTAACATTCTGCATTTGGTGTCCTTCACCTTCGAATTAATAAAACAAAAAATATTATTTTTATTGAAATACCAGTGCAGGTTTCAAAAAAGTAAAAGCACCACGCGACCACAGATCATTTGGTTAGGTTTGAAGTACATGTATATCCGTGTCAAACCAACACATAGTGGGAATATTTTTTTATCCACAAAATACCTGAAGCAGTCCTAAAATCTTACGGGCGGGGCCCTGGTGCAGTGCTTAAAGCTGCCTGCTTGGAAAGTCGGAGATCGCGGGTTCGAACCCCACATTGGCCTTCACGTTTCAAAGATCTTCCCCGCTCACGCGTACAAATTCAATATGGTGGGGAGCTTCCGTGACCGAGAGGTAGCTTGCTCGAATTTCGCATCCTGTGTCTGGAGGGCAGTGTCATCTCATTCATCTCACCATTCTCAGGAGATTCTCCTAGCCTAATTTAGCCCATATGCGTACAAAGATGGCCTAAAATCCCAATAATTTATTTTATTTCATTTGTCAAACCTTACTTGCCGATAGGTGATGGACTCCTTGTGGCTACCACAACCCCCATTGAGATGGGGGTTGTGGTAGCCACAAGTAGCCATCGTTTTCCAATCTGAATTCAGAGAGAACTAACTCGAAGTCGGCTATAACCATAGGGACATGATACCAGGGCTGTTCCATTCTAACAGGGGACAGGAATGCATACCTAGAATGACCAGGCCTGTTCCATTTCAACATGGGGTCTCAATGAAAATATCGTGTAACTAATCATCTTGAAGATTATACATTATGCATTCATAATAAAATCAATCGAGAACAAAAACTATGCTTGTAGTTGTAATTATGTATCAAGGAACATGCTGTTTAGAGGAGATTTCACATAAAAATAAATAGATATTTAACCATTTAACCACCAAATATATAATTTTTACCCACCCCAAGTTGTGTCTCGCTGACGCAATCCACAACTTCAGGTGAACATGGTGAATGCAAATTATTTAGATTTGATAAATTGGAGATTAACTATTTTCAAATCTTGCTGAATGATGTCACGTTCTATCTTTAATCAAAATTAAAAACCCGAATATAATAGGGACCGGCGATTAAAGGGACATGCCCAGGCTAAAATCATCAAAAAATCGGTGATTTTATTTTAGCCTAATAATATGACCATATGATGTAAACATGTCCATAGACTAGAACTGCAATTTTTTTATTTTTTGTGCTGCGCATTTATCAGTTAGGCTAGATATAGAGACGAAATACCTGATTTCTAATTATTGACAACCATGTGAAAAATAGGAAATACGGGAATTTCGTCTCTATATCTAGCCTAACTGGTGAGTGCGCAGCAAAAATAATAAAAAAACTTTTGCAGTTCTAGTCTATGGACATGTTTACATCATATGGTCATATTATTAGGCTAAAATAAAATCACCAATTTTTTTATGATTCTAGTCTGGGCATGTCCCTTTAAAGATGACTATAAGAGATCCCAACATAAAGTCTGTCCTACGGTGGAGGCTGATCTAAAATGAAAGTTGCCTTTTCGGGTATTACTCAATCAATTCTCAAGCGATTGTCATGAAACTGTGTAACATTTTTTACCGCGCCATTTGGCAACAACGTTGAAAATTGCACGAAATTCCAGTGAGCATTGCAAGAGTTAGGGGGACGACCATTCAATACCGGAGGGGGGGGGGGTAAATTTGTTTCGTAAAAAATTACTTGCTCACAAAATTGGCAAAAAAAAATAATTTGCTAAATAGAGTGTGGGAAAAAACTAATATGTTTATTTATGTGTGAGAAAAGAATAGATTGTTGACAGCCAGCAAATCTGCCGGAAACTGCCAAAGAAAGGCAAAAATTCCCTCGCTTCGCCCGGTCAAACGTCTAATGCGTATAGGTTAAATACCGGCACACTGGAATGAGCATGCGAAATAACACCTGCTTTTTAATTTATGGGATTAAAGGTCTGGCCAACTGTTAAAACTTGCAGAACATGGGTCCCCCAGAATGCAATATTGCCCGCGGGTAGGCCTAGAGCATGTTCCCAAATTGACTGGGTAATCAGCGAAAAGCCATTTTTCAGTTTGAACATTCATCTCACCATCCTCACGCGGTTCTCCTGGCCCAGTTTAGCCTATATGTACATGAAGGTGGCATAAAAAAACATTCATTCCATTTTTTACACATATCTGGGTTCCGAAAACATAGCCAGATGTGGCTATGTTCAATAATTAGGCTTTATTATGAACATGTTGAACATGTTGACTAGTTTGTTTTGTTGTTCATTTTGAATATTCGATAATTAAATAAAAATCATGTTTGAGCGTACGTGGAGAGACGACTATTTTACTTTACTGCAATGTGTGGTATATTATTATAACGGGATTCATCCGTTATAGTATCTGTCGCACACGCAGATTGGTTAATGAGAACATCAACGACAGACGTTTACGTAACCATACCACTGATTTCAGACAGGTTTGGGTACACCAATATAAGCGGGCAAAATATAAACTTCATCCCTAATTTTTGGCTGTTGACATCTCAGTCCATGTTTTGGATATAACAAGGTTTAAAAAAACTTGGTGTTGGTGAGGGGGGGGGGGGGGTGCACCACGTAGGTGGCTGCAGCCTAAGGCCCATCAGCTGATCAGTGGATCGATATCAGTGTTTGTATTCTACAAAATGTATTCTACAGATGCTGGTGACACGAGTGTAAGACCAAACATTTACAAATCTCGATATTTAAACAGTAATTTCGTTCCTAATAACGGTGATTTAAACAGCTAATATTACGGATCCGACCGTTACAGTAGTCGTGCTTACAAACATATATGTTTATAACCATCTGTAAAATACCACCTGTTTAAGTTTGCATTAATGTTTGCTGGCGTTTTTAATTAGAAATGATAATCAGTGTATCGTGAAGCCAATTTGTACAAAATTGAAAATAATTTACTTTTGTTATTCTCTCATTATTCTCGATTATATTACATAGTACAATCCAAATTTATATCGCGTGATGATAACTGACTGATTATAGTGTGTTGTCTTGAACTATGATGATTATGCTATGCCGGGCAGAATAGAGTAGAGCAGAAAAAACGAAAATTTTAGAAAAATATCAAAATTGACTAAACTACATGATGCTCATAAAATATTACCGACATGAAAAAAATCATTGGTCGTGTAGGTTCATACACGATTCAACGTATAGGTCCATAATTGGTTCCAATAAGTTTATAATCTGACAATTAGAATTGGGGTAATGCAAAAATGAGCTAAAATGTATGAGGTTTTAGGTCACATTTGTGTATAATTATATAGGCTAAGCTGGGTCAGGGGAACCTCCTGAGGATGGTGAGATGAATGAGATGACACTGCCCTTCAGACACACGATTTGAAATTCGAGCCCTGGCGGTCTGATGCCGAGAACGCTACCTCTCGGTCATGGAGGCTCTCCACAATATTGCGTCTTTACGAGTGAGCGGGGAAGAAACATTTTTCTTTGAAACTCGAATGCCAGAGCGGTAATGCATTTAATTGTCGTGAAATATCCCGTCTCTCTTTGCCTTAAGTAATATGTAGATTATCCGTAGTAACTAACAGGTGATGGAAAACATCAAATCATTTATTGCATCTCAATAAAATAACATTATCTTCAAAATGAACGTGAGTTTTTCACTTTTATACATTTGCACATGTTTCCCAATATACTTCTTCATTTACATCATGACCCCCATGCATTTGCATTTAAATTATTTTATAACACTTTGGTATAATATTAATAAACTAATGCAAAGCAAAATTTACATTATTTCCCAGTTTATATCCATTGACTAACTAAACCCTCAACATAATAGTATGTAACCAAATTATCATTTTGTGCTATGTGATGCAAACTTGTGCACAAGTTATATTGTTTTCATCTGGTCGGGTAGCGTTCGTTCCGTTGGATCAGATCAGGGACGATTTATGTTTATAAACAGCCAAACAGGTTGTCTGACGCCATGTTAATTTTGACCTGAAAGATATGAAATGAAAATTGTTATAGTATTATTATGCCGAACGTTTAAAATAACTTGAATTCCTTCGATTGTATTTTCTAGTAGCTACCAAACAAATTGAGCTATTTTGATATATTTTAGAATGCTCTACAGTAACAACTGATTCAACATAATAATACATTATACACACAAATATTTTTTATACTTGTATGCAATTTCCATAAATTTTATATTATATGTGTATTTTATTGTACATATTGTAGATGTATTCTATTGCATTCAGATAATAAATAAATACAGCTCAATATACAGCTTAATAGGGTATTGCTAATGAGTTTATAAGTTAACTATTTACCCGTGCAATGTTTCCATTGAAGAATTCAGTTTCATCATTACTGCTTGTGTGTCCCATCGTCAAACCACATCCTCGGGGTGATAAAGGTCCTGGTGAATATAATAAAAATATATAATACGCTATGATAAGACGATTGTACTGAATATATTAATAGTGTGGTGATAATATCTTATTGTCGTCTGTGTAACGCATATTACGCCTTCATGAATTCTCCTACTTTTTTTATCATCACCAAAAAATGCATCGCAATGATAATATATTCGCCCTATAATGTATGTGTGTTCCGCCTGTGTTTGCGTGCGAATTTGGGTCTATCTAATATTCTAGATTCTCAGACAAACCCAAAACCCAAACTGATTTAATGTTGAGTTTGTTTCATTTACTTTTTCGCTTACCATATGGCTGATCCAGAGCAGTCGTGGCCTGTGGACACGCATCAGGATTGCCGGGATCAGAGAAACACGTGCTGTACTGGGATTCGTCAAACATGTACAGTTTCAGGCTGTCTACTTTACCAGAATCGTACACCACAGATACAAAGTACCACACATCCACAGATACTGTCTGTCAATAACAAAAAACATTTAAAATCAGGAAATTATCAAATTGTTTTCTCTTAAGATGTTGATATTCCTCACAGTTTGATATTCATAGCACACAGTAAGAAGTTTCCTATCAAGAGACAATCGAATTGATAAATTACCGACATAACATTCACAATCTATAATATAATTAAATGAAGCGCTCACTACGGGAACTGCCGATTTATTGTTGCTGGTGAATGATAAATATATTGTACACATGTACAGAATAAACACTAGAAACATGTTATTAGTTTTTTTTTAAATACAAATTATGGAATATGTTTAGTCTATATTTGTAACCGACTTATTAGTAAGTTTGGCAGTTGTAGCTAGCTCACAGAGGGATGAGCTATCCAGCGATAACAACATTGATCAATCTATAGAATTAGTATAGTTTTTTTAAATTTATATATTGACATCATATTTACTTGACAGGTGACATAACACTCACTGCGTCGCTTTCGATGACATACTCTTCAATGTCTACTCCATTCATCACCTCAATGTGACCCTGAACTTTAAAGTTGTCCAACCAGATGGCGAAGGCAGGTCCAGCCGCACAATCACCCATGGTCAACACACCCCATCTCTCTCCACTGTAACATAAAACTAACACAATCACCCGAAGTCAACACACCCCATCTCTCTCCACTGTAACATAAAGCTAACACAATCACCCATGGTCAACACATCCCATCTCTTTCTACTGTAATATAAAACTAGCACAATCACCCATGGTCAACACACCCCATCTCTCTCCAATGTAACATAAAACTAACACAATCACCCATGGTCAACACACCCCAGATTCTGAAGTCTAAAGACAGCCCCCGCACTGAAAGAATTAAAACATTATTATAATGGTACACCCATAACATAGGTGTTCAATTGAAGCGAAAAGAGCTAACAAAGACATTTATGATTATTTCAAATTGGTCTCTTGGTTTGTATACAACTATTTCAACGTTTAAAGGGTTGACTCTAAACGACTGGTAAGCAAGATCTGAGAAATAATCAATATGATTGATTTATCACAAACAAAAAATAGGTTGTTTAGAGAGAACAGAGATCAAGTGAACTCACGCGTAGCTAGTGTCCAGTTTGAACCATGCCGTAAATGTCAATTGGAAAACCCAGCCTCCAGCAAAAGCGCCATCTAGTGAATAAGTACTAATATGAGCGCCATTGTTGTCAGCTGCATTGAATCCACCAAAGCTTCCTGAATGAGTGAAAATAGAGGCTGCCCCGTCCTCCACTATGTCAACCATGGCTGGCATGCCTGTCTGGCCAACCCAGGCCTTGTTACAACTCACATCATCTATATCAGCCTCCATTGGGATGTTAATCCGACAAGAACAGCCCTCTGAAATCACAAAACTCATTGGTAGAAGTATATGTATGTCACTGGTCGAAAACTATTAAAATTCATTATTTCACTTCACATTCTGCTTATTTAAAAATACAAGAATTGTGTGCTCACGGCCGACTTCTGTACATGTACAGACTCCATCTGTGTCGTTGAAGAGTCCATTCACTCCACATGATCCATACTGAACGGAAAGTCCTGTGTCTGCAGAGATCACGTCAATTATCCACTCAGGTGAGCCTTGTATAAAGGGGCACATCAAATCTGAAAAGAAGAACAATATATATAACCTTCACAGAAAGAGGAAGACATGTCAGGTCCCAAAGAAATAAGTTTGTCATTAAGAAATTGTTATTTGCACCTGTTTATTCAAATAAGAGGGCATATACAACGTATTATCGCAACAATTAGAAACACTGCTCTGATGTGGTATTTGTTTTATATCTATGAACCTTTCATAGTGACTTGCGTGGAATAAATTTTTTTATGATCACACCAATTTTTTTCTAAAATACTAGTATTGAGAAGATGAAAAATATGGACATTCTCTGTTTAAAATGTCTAACAGCAGTACACAAAACATTAGGGGAATGCATGTGAGAGCCGGACTTTTTTCACAGCAAATCAGGATCATTCACTGCAAATGCTTTTCAAAATCAAACTATTTTGTCCATACATATATGTGCTGTATATTATAACATTAGTACTTTAAGTTTCTTGTCATACCTTGAGGAGGGGTGGTGGGAGCACTGATGGCACAATCATTACATATGTCAGGATCACATTCCGTCTTTGTACAAGGATTACCGTTGGCCGCGTCAAGAAAATCAGTCCAGGTGCCTGGGGGACAAAATCTGAAACAAAAGTGAAAAAATAATGCCGTGGTTTTGTGATCTCCAAGTCATAATTGTGTTGATTGTATATTATCAGATATTTAGAAGTATTATAATGTGGTACATCTTAATAATGAAGACTCTTGGAGATTTGTTTTAACTACAAACCTGTAGATTGGCTCGCTGATCTGCCCTGCAACTTTGAAACATTGTCGATAAGTTCCACATTCTCCAGGAATATCACTGGGCATGTATCCATTACCTATGCTGTCCCATCGACTACAGCGATAACATTCATTGTCCACTTCTAGAAAAGAAAATGGTCATTTGTTATTAAAATCGTGTTTTAATCTAATCTATGTAGGCGTAGGCATATTTATATTTATGGCACATTAGAATATAACAACCATGCGGTTTACAATTTGACGCAGTTTTTGAAATAGAATAATTTATATTTTTATCTTTAAAATAACTATTTTTTAATAGGGGCCCATTCTTTAATTTTATAGGTGAGGGGCTGAAATTAGTGGTTAGAAGACATGGACTTCACCCTCGGTAAAGGGGGTTTAGAGATTCGAAAAATGACCCAAACAATCACATAACACCAAGTAGTTGAGCCAAATTATTTAGTTCCTCTTTAACAAATCACAGGGCGTCATTTAGTTACGTTAACTTCTCTCCCACTGGACACACGACACTGTTGCGACGTTAAATCATCGCCAATGACGTTGATTAAACGTCGCAACAACGTCATGTGTCCAGTGGGATATAAATTACGTGGTTTTATAACACAATTTAGACAAGTACTTTACCTCTTTTGACGATGTTACCAGATGTGAGTGCCCAGAGGCAAATAAAAGACAGCAGAGATTTCATAGTGAATTCTTTGTTTGAGCTAGAATAAAAAGTTTGCCGTCAGCTTCAGGAAAGTAATTCGTTTTTAACATCAATCTGTATGAGTTGTATCATTAGAACCTGAGAACTAAGCTTATTAACCAAGCTTATTTCAGACGAAGTGTTTCAGAAACGTTTACCAATCGCCCATCAGCATGTTGACAATGAATTTATCATTTATTGTTCTGCATCTTTTTCCAATGAATAGCAAACACATTTACACATGAAGGCTACATGCGCTAGATTTAAAGAAAAGCAATAAGATTAATTGGTCCAAACTCAAAATGTTACAGTTATGATCATCTATCTAAGCTGATTTCGGTTGCTCATATGTAAGACTAAATACTTTACTTACTTGTTGCTTATTTTGAAAGTAGCTTTTCCAGTTGTGATGTTTCTTCCTGTAGGTGTTCTGTTCCAGTGTTGTTCTGTTCAGAAATTCTTCGTTGTACTTCTTCTTCTGTGGAGTTTCTCCAGTAACTTCTAGCTGTGTGTGTCATCTCGTCTGATTTCTTTCCCATTTTATAGTAAAACCTCAGAAAGAGGTCTTATAGGGACAACGATGGCAAATACACTCCTCTCTTGGACACCCCTGACTGCTCATAGTTTTTGTATCCTGCCCAAGACGTCACTACTCTTTTATTATCAGCTGCACGTTTTGAACTCTAATTTCGTTTAGAGTGAGAATATTTACCAGGTGATTACCATATCATAAAAATGAGAATTAATACATTTTTTAAACCGACTCCTATCAAAAGAGTAAGCATTAGTTCAAAACAAAACTGTTTTGAGATGACTGGTTTGGAGCTAACTAAGAAGCTTGGAACTAACTCCACAGATACATATTTTGGTAATTAAAAGTATTTTTAGTTTTATTGTGAAGAGGGATCTCATTATGTTCCGAGTATATAGACCTGATAAATAAAGTCGACGACGACGTCACGACTGAGGTTCGCGAGGACAAAACTATATATTTAGCTATGTTGCTGTTTGTTTGTGAGTGATGATAAATTGGAAATATAATTGGCTCTATTCAATTAAAGTTATAATGGTCGCAAAGTTCATATGAGGATTTTTATTGTTGAACTACAGTGATAGTTAATACATTTCCGTACATGTACAATTAAAGGATTCTATACAAGGGCCTGCACAGCAAACACAACACGGTGAGCCAATGTTGGTTTAATGATGGGCCACCGTCTACGAGGCTCGATCTACATTAAGTCAACATTGTATTTTCTTCAACGTCTTGCAATGCTGGGTATCATTTCGTGTCTTTTTTTTTTTGCGAAAATGGCTCGCGTTCAACCTGAATAGCATGGAAAAATTAGAAACAGACCTAGTTTGTTTTATACTTGCAATTTCCAGTCAATAACTAATATGAGATTATAAAATGTCTAATTATATATGCTTGTATAAATGCGGAATTGGAAAACGATTGGAAATAGATGAGAGAGTACACAATGTGCTGATCTGACCGTAGACTCACATCTTGTAATAGAAAGTGAGACAAAACACCTTACCATACACCCGCCATTATGTAATGTTCTTCAATTAGATGTACTTAATATATTTTGTAATGGAATGATGAGTTCAATGGGAATGATTTAAAGTTTAATGTTAAGAGTATTGGTTGAGTGAGCCGCTGAGCCTGTGAATTATAACCACGATAACCCAGGCTTCATTAGGCCATAACATCATTTTTTTAAAACTGGGATCCTGATAAATAGAGGGTAGCTTTTGTTAGCTAATCGGGTCCAATGGAAATTTGGCTAAGTAAACACTAGAGGGCTCAATGTTTTTTTGAGAAGGAACACAATTTATTCTATCCTGGTATTTACTCGATATATATGTTTTGTTAAAATGGTATATTTAAAAAGGAATTTTTCAATCAACCATATTATCAATATTGAGAACATAAGTTCAATGCACGACGTAATGCGATACAAGCTCATTTTAAAGCATCTGTTGCTAAGGTTCGTACGAATTTTCAGTTCCTACAATGTTTGTCGTTAGAAAAGCTAGGATGATCTTCCTAACTTTTTTAATGCAAATAAGAGAAAGTTAAGATGATCTTAATTGTAAGATTCTTAGTGGGATGGTACCCAGGTCTTGTACACGTCTAAGAGCTCTACGAACGTTTTAAGAAAATCCCTCCTCGGAGGGTGGACGTACGCTCACCTTAGGGACACCCTGAGAGCTACGTACGACGTTCGCTGATTTTTCAACTGGTTCGCTTCATTACTTACAACCTTATTGCGAAGTTGGCAAAGTTTTTCGTTTATTGAAAGCAACTTGAGACACACATGAAAATATTCAAGGCACCACTGGTTCTTGATCGTGTTGAGATATAATGGCACTATAGAGTTACTATAGCATAGCATATTAAATTGTGTACATATACAGAAAAAATTGTATCAGTTTCAGCGGATTTGGCTCGGCTCCGTCAAGACAAGCCAGGGCAACACAGTCTCCTTGACTGAATTGAACCAATGGTTTACAGTGATAGACTGGACAAGGAACGGGTGATGTTCGAGTAAATATGTTGTTAGTCGTCATTATACATTTTGCGTTTTACTATCAACCGACAAATGAGCTTTAGGTTAGGTGATGTTGGTTGCGTCCGTCAGAAACTTTTCAACATGTTGTAGACTTCACAATTAATGAGCAGTACCACCTGTCGCGAGGGTAGTATAATTTGTATAAACCATGGAGACCAAAGTGTTTTTCAATTTGATATAACCATAAATGGCTTAGTTAGCTCTTTCCGCTTCATTTAAATACCCATGTTATGGGTCTCCGGTCACTATATTTTTTTCATTCTTTCACAGCGGGGATCGACGTCAGATTCTGAAGTCAGTCCTCGCTCCCTAGCGCTGGAAGGGTTAATCCATGCTGGGCGCAGGTAGGTTTAACCCTTTAACCGCCAAATTATTCAATTTGAATTTTCACCCACTTGAAAATGTGTCTCGCTGACGCGATCCACAACTTCAAGTGAGTGAAAATTATTCAGATTTGACAAAATGGAGGTCAACTCTTTTCAAATCTTACTGATTGATGTCGCTTTTTCGCTTTAACATGTTAAAAGGGGGTACTCAATGTGCTAATATAAAATGAATATATTCGGCACCGGCGGTTAAAGGATTAAGAGAAACATCTTGGACATTACTGTTTCGATGTTGTGTCCTTAATATGTATTATAAGCAGGGTAGGGGTGCTGTCGTCTGTCACAGCCTGCCAATCACCAGTCAGCAATTTTCTTGAAACCTGCTAAATACGAGATTTCAACATATATCCAATTTCAACGTGACCGACCCGTTATTTTCAAGCACTTCAAATCCCCCTCATGTATAAGGCCTACACACCAGATGTGATTACTACTGACTTTTTATCCCCACCCAACGTAGATGTGGCTGGGGATAAAAAATCCTCAAATATTACTTAAGCAAAAAAAAATAGAGGCTGGGCCCCTGGCTTATTATGGACATGCAGAAATACCCCCCTGGCATGCAGTTGTTTGTTTGTTTGTTTGTTTGTTTGTTTGTTTGTTTGTTTGTCTGTTTGTTTGTTTGTTTGTTTGTTTGTGTTTGTTTGTTTGTTTGTTTGTTTGTTTGTTTGTTTGTATGTTTGTTTGTTTGTTTGTTTGTTTGTTTGTTTGTTTGTTTGTTTGTTTGTTTGTTTGTGTGTTTGTTTGTTTGTTTGTTTGTTTGTCTGTTTGTTTGTTTGTCCTTTTTTATTTAAAAAAAAAATCAGGGGGGGGGGCACACCTGAGCTTGGGCAGCTGATAATTTAGCGCTGTGGACGTTTATCATTATCAGATTATCATATCGTAGGGTGGATTTGAAAACAGAGTAAGGAGGCACACTACTTTAAAACACATCCACCATTTCAGTTGCAGAGATTTATGTTACAAACAGTTTTTTGAAAACAGTTAGATCATATAAGAGGACGTTGATAAATGATTGTAATTATTACGAGTCTAGCTTTTATTTATTTAGTGATTTTTCCACGCTTTTAAGTTAGAGAATTATTGCCAGCCTAATTACAGTTTCAAATGCGGGAGAAATAACAAGGAATGACTCAGCAGCTGTGTTGAATGTTTTTACCGCTTACGTATTAAATAGAGTGGTTATACGTCGCGAAGGTTTTTACCAGATTACTGTCACGGTAACATTATGCGAGGTGACGAAGCTATTGTAATATCAAGAATATCAAAATTCCCTTTTAAAAAGATGTCTAATGTCAGGTACATCATGGATAATTAAAAAAATACACGCACAGCCTGTTCATTTATCACACCATTCTCTGTATTTCAGTCAAATCAGCGGACAATTTGAATCGGTCCTCTGTTCTCAATTATTATAAATATTACGAAGTGTTGATAATTCTCAACTGCTGTTTCTAGTTATCTTTATTTGGAGTTGAAGCAGGGGTACTTGTCTTCCTCCATCAGTGTTTATTTTGCAGTAGCACACTGTGATGATTTGCGACACGTCACTGACTGTTACTTAATAAAGACTTTAGAGTAAGTTTTAAATAGATTGAAATAAGAATAAATAAATGTAAGCTTTGTATCGATCATGCGGCATTGAATGAATGAAGGAAAGATCGTTTCAATAATAAAACACTATTATAATAAAGGTACCAAATTTAATTAAAAAAAAATAATAATATGTTGCCCACAATATGTTTGCTGCTCTAGAGGCGTGTGGCTTATAGGACCATGCAAACGCTAAGTTATCTAATTGCAATTTTCACCCACTTGAAGTTGGGTCAAAAGTAATCGTTTTTGATCATTTGTTTGGTCCTTGATTAAACACATGTAATTTGCATCCAAGTTATGGGTTGCGATAGCGAGACACAACTTCAAGTGGCTGACAATTTAAAGTATATATAAATTAACTGGATAAACCGGATAATCAAATCATGAACCAGTATAATAATAAGGTTAACAGACTTTATAAAAGATTGCGCTGTTGAATTTATTTTATAGGAATAATAACATGAATCGCCTGCACACAATAATTATTCTATTGTGGCTTTCAACAGTGCTGTGGGAAGGTAGGTTTCTTTTATTTGGATTTGGTTATTGTTTTCGTAGACACGTTTTTCCGAATTGCAGCGGTAGTAGGCCTAGCCTATTAGTAGTATTCAATTTACTATTAGTAATTTAGTAGTAATTAATTGTAGTGAAAAAATATTTCAGTAGGCCTAGACCATGTAAATCAGCACAGAAAATACATGAATTTAACGATTAAATATTGATTTCGTTAAACAGGAGATGGCCTCACATGTCGCAGCTGTACGGATTTGTGGTTCATGAAGGCATCATCAAAATTCCCCGCATGTGAATCCGGCCAAGTAGAGACCCTTGTAGTTTGTAACCCCCAGGAGGTGTGTACAGAGAGCGCTTACAACACGGTGGCGTTTACAAGATTTGGAACATGTGAGTTAAGTGATGAGTGTTTTGCCCTGCAAAGTCACTTCGAATGTGAGCAGCTACTGCTTTTTGGCTTTGAACGTCATTGTCCACCCTATATGTCAACTACAGTCTTCAATTCTGTGTTGAATCATTCTCTGGCAAACATGATAAATTCAGCTTATGATAAAAGTACAACAATGTTTGGATGGGAAAAACATAAACCCAAGATTGATTGAAACGCAACGCGTTTGCTTGTTTAACTGTGTGATCATATTTCAAATACAGTTTTTCCCAATTCCTTCAAGGTGTGTGTCGAGGTAGTGAGACACAACTTTAAATATCAATTTAATACTTCGGGTAATCATTTCATAAAACTGTTATCTTAGCATATTTTTGTCGTCTTTTCATTGAAAAATATAAATTAAGTTAAATTAACGTTAGAATAAATAAATATATTTTTTCTATCAAAAATATAAGGACTATATGAAGATAGGATCTTACATTCTTGAGTAGGTATTACTTCAAAATAATTAAAATTATTTCATAGTCTGCATTATATCATGAACATGGCTTGCAGCAGTTTTGAAGATAGAAAACCGGAGGGATGTTATTTTATTACTTCCCAGTAGTTTGTGGTTGTGTTGTATAGGACATGTTCATCACATTTTCATTTGGTATTATGCACATATAAGCTTTTTTGAATGTATTTTCTGAATTCTTACTTACATGTGTACAACTTGAATCAAAGCATATGCCAATCTACATGATCTGGAACATTTGAAGTTCAGCTCTCTTTCAAATTTCGTTATTTTTGAATACCGAAATCGGCAATAGACGTGCTCAACACATACACTTTAACAAATTAAGGGCTAGGTACACACAGTGAACAAAAGCTTGTTCATTCCCAAAGTGATGTATATAACACCGATGCTCTTAGTACCGTAATTGTATCACAGCATATAAACCCAAACCCGGATATTTTATTTGATTTTCTCCAGAGAATATGAACAAAGATATATTTATGATGCTATATGAAACATAATTAGTGTCACAATTAATATTTAGGAGAAGGGGCGTGGCGCAATGGCTGAAGCGCCTGACCGCCTCGCCAGCCATGCATGCGTCCCGGTTTTGAACCTCGCAGTTGCCGTGTGGGGTTTTCAGAGAAGGAGTATTGTTTTTCCTTCTCAATGTGACTAGGAGATCACGTTAATGGCGGCCTTGTCGAGTTAAGGTTGGGACCAGTGTATCGACGGTGTATCGACGCGCTCCTCACAATTAATATTAATTTTAGTAGGATAAGCACGTGATCTTATAATAGCGTCTGCTCTCCTGAGCATGCAACGACGAAAACACTGTTCTGATCTTTGCAGGACGAATTATGTGAGAACTTCTGAATAATGCTCCTTTAATTTCTTCACATGTGGTTATTTTGACCTCTCATGCGTCCTTTTTCATCCAGCTACAGATGTTTTCGCTAGGATTTAGATCTGCAGACTGCGGAGGACATATCATCTTGCGTCTATCATTGTTTTCGAACCATGCCAACACCGCCATGGCTCTGTGGCAAAGAACATTGTCTTACAGGAACACAAATGGGTGTTGCTCGTATCTAAACATTTTTTCTAATGGCTCCAGCAAATTTCCATCCATGAGGTCAATGTAAGAATGCTGGTTGAGATTTTCATTAAAGACTATCAAACTGTCAACGCCATGGAAGCGGATGCATCCTCAAACCATAGCATAAACATGTCTGCGTAGCCGAAATCGCATTGCGTCTGTATTCATACTCTATCCATTTTCTCCAACATCCTTCACATCCATCAGCAGTCTGAAAAATAGACTTACACGCATCAGAGAGCACCACAAAGGACCATTTACCACTGGTCCTCCAGTGCTTAGAATTATCTTGGCCCACCTGATGTGGTTCTGACGGTTTTTGTATAAACCATGAGGGTTTTTTCTTGCCACTAGGCTGAATATGTCACTTGCATGTATGTAGCCGTCACCTCACAATATTTTTTCATGACAAATGCGTACCACAAAAACGAGGGTCATTCAAAGGACAACGTGGACAGCATCTTCAGACGTCTGCCTTCACTAGCTGGCGGCCGACCATGCCAGCGTCTTTTATCACTTCTGGCTGATAGTCTGTACCATGCTCAAATAATTTGTACTGTTTTTTTATGCAGCTGAACTGCACTGCAATTACATGATTTTAACTCGCGAATTGTTTGAGCTTAATAATTTGAACTCGATTCCCATTACCAATGTCTCGACAGGAACCCATAATTACAATGAACAGACATAATTTTTCATGAGAATATGTAAAACATATGTGCATAACATATGATACAACTTCAAAGCTTTAAAATCATGTCGGTACAGTATACGAGCTGGCCGCTCAGTAACGTTAGTGATAAAACAGTGGTTTGTGCATGAATTGTGTTGAGGTGAACAAACGTATGTCCACTGTGTGTATTTTCTGTTGCAGTTGATATGTCTTTGGTGATACGGAAATGTTCAATCATGACGCGGGACGTATGTGTAACGACATCCATAGCCATCAATCCTCCTAAAGTATTGGGTCCAGACGCTAAAATGAAAACCACAGATGGTGGGACGTGTTCATGTACCGCGGACAGGTGCAATAGTCATTCATGGGACGCCGTTTTCCATGCTGCGATTTCTGGCACAATCCCAAGAAGCATTGTTAACACATCATCTATCATCATGTCCACCACTGAGAGTAGGCCTATTAGTACCACTCAGAATGCACCAAGAGCTCCCACTGAGAGTGTGCCTATAAGTATCAGTCGCTCCTTTGGGAGGTCCTTTAGTAGGCCTACCACCGTCACAGAAGCCAATGCTGCTCCCTGTGTTATAAGTTATCAAAGCTATATCCTGATAACAATCGTAGCTTCAATCATCGTGAATGTCTTTGGTGATAGAGTGTATCGTCCTCTTCACACTATATTCTTTCATTTAAGTGTCACTTCAGATAAATACAATTTCAAATTACATTAAATGCTGGGTATCCCGCCGGCGCGATCTACACTTCATAAGTAACGGCCTACAAATTCGAAAATAAAAAAAGAAATGAATCGGGCTTTAGGCCACCTTTGTGCACATTACAAATTCGAAGACCTGATTTTTTTGCAAGAATCGTGATGTATTATTAGTCTTCATTCGCTTAAAATGGCGTGCGTGTTTGTAATTAATAAATTTTGCCAATATTAAGTTTTAATTAAGTATGTTATTATTCGGATGTCCTAATATTATAGCTACGGCCTGGTGCAATAAGAGTTCTTGCGCTCAGTGTAGTATTCACCAGCTTATCTTTATCACGTACAACGGCCTAAATCAACCCTTATAACGCTGATTTTTTGTACAAACTACAGAAAGCAAAGGATTTTTGCAATTTGAGGTCATCCTAATTGTCTTAGTTAGCTCTTTCTGCTTCATCTGAATATCTATGTAATGGCTCTACGGCTATTATAAATATTTTCCTGTTTCACTGCGGGGATGCACTTTAGACGTCATAATCAAATTATGACGTCTATAGTCGGTCCCCCCACTGATATCCTGCTTGGTACGACGACCGCTTGACATGTTGGATTAATGTAGCAAAGGTGGGTTAACACTTTCGAGCCTGAATTTACCATTGTAATCTCATCCACTACAAGCCGAGAATTGCTTCTGCAATTCTCGACTTGTAGTGGATGAAGATGACTTAAAGTGGGTGATAAATTAAAGAAAATTGCTGGTGTACTGGTAAAACAGTTTCAAGGAAATTTTCATCATAAAACCCCTAGTTGTAGGAAAGTAAGTCTGTATACAGTGATGTAAAATGATGCTTTAATAAATCGTGAGGGCTTAAAGGGTTATAATGGACTTGGGTCTTCTGCCCTTCTTGTAAAAATATCCTTTCTGACATCATTAACAGTTGAACACTCGCTTGTCTTGCCATGCATTTGTACGATAAAGCGTTCTATGTGCATGCAGTCATCTTGCCGCTGTTTGCGAAGGCAGAGGTTTAGTCACACCAAGTGATGAAGTTGAATTCCAGCAGTGACTTTGTTCGCAGAGGGCCCAGGGACTGACACATTGTGACAACGCTGTAATAACATTGAAATATTCGTTGTCATAACGTTATAACAACGTTAATTTACATCGAAACGTTGTGACAACCTCTGCAAACTCCACAGAAACACATATAGTCACAGGTACAGTATAACGTTGTCACAACGCTGTTTACATTTTGCGTAAAAGACTTTCATTTCTGAAATTGTATACTATTTTTGCTTTTTAAACAAGCCTGATTTCGTAATAAACAACTCACCAGCACGAGAGACTAGTTACGAAGTTATGTATAGGCCTATACTATCGAAAAAAAACCTGGTGGATCCTACATGCGTGCACGTCTTGATAAACGCTTAGCATATAAAACAATACTCTTTTCCGCTTTTCATAGGGCATACACAGGTCAGAAATAATAAACCAACTATTATAGGTAATATAAATATTTTTTCACATTTTCTCGTCTTTTATGTAGAGAAAATAGGCTAAATCTTTTCAAAACTGAATTTATAGCTCAACGTGGTTTTAGATCAATGATGAAAAACCTTGTTCTGTAACTATGCAAACACCGACTTGAATATTGATATGGTGGCGTCACTCTAAAGGCTTTTTTTCGGAAGATAATTATGTTGAGCCTCATATCCCTACATTTATTGAATAAAAAATATGTCATTTTTAGTGTCGGAGCAATGAGCGTCGGAGCAATAATATTCGGATTAATGATCTTCAGAGCAATGATCGTCGGAGCAATGATCGTTGGGGCAGTGATTATCGGAGCAATGATTCGACCGTCGGAGCAATGAATGTCGAGGCAATGATTGTCGGAGCAATGATTGTCGGAGCAATGATTGTCGGCGCAATGAACATGGGAGCAATGATTGTCGGAGCAATGATTGTCGGAGCAATGATTGTCGGAGCAATGAACATCGGAGCAATGATTGTCGGAGCAATGATTGTCGAACCAATGAGACTGCTCCCCTGTGAAGTACCACATATTTATGCATTTAAAGTTTATTGTGCTTTCAATTACAAATAATTATCAGAGTAACAATTAATGCAAAATTACAATGATCATTTTTTATTTGTATCATTCTCGATTACAATCCAAATAATATTTGATTATAGCGTATTGTCTTGAACTGTGATGATATGCTTTGCCGGGCAAAAATAAAGTAGAACAGAAAAAAAATTGTAGGGAATATATCAAAACCGACCGGTTTTTAGGCCACCTTCGTGCACATATAGGCTAAACTGGGTCAGGAGAACCTCCTGAGGATGGTGAGATGAATGAGATGACACTGCTCTCTAGACACAGGATTTGAAATTCGAGTCCTGGCGGTCTGAGGCCGAGCACGCTACCTCTCGGCCACGGAGACTCCCAACAATACTGGGTTTTACAAGTGGATGGGGAAGAAACAATTTTGCTTCATTCAAACTGCACAGACCGGGGAGCGGGCCCCAAACTCTAGCGTGAAAAGCAGCGGTTGGGGAATTGTTCGTTTAGGATCATACAAAATTCTATGTATAGGCCAATATACATGATTCTAACACGTTTTTAATGTGACTATTAGACACTTGAACGTTGTGTTAACGTAGGCCTATGTCATTGTTTTTAAATTTCAAATATCCTGTCTCTCTTTGCCTTGAGTAATATGTATACGAGTTTAATAAACAACATGTGATGAAAAAATATAACATTTACAACCATCATAAAAAAGTCAGCAAAGACAATGGAAACTGAACAAACTCTTTATTGCATTAGAAAAATATAACACAATATTCACAAAATGAATGAGCGTTTTTATTTACATTTACACATTTACACATATTTCTCAATGTACGTATATATTTACATCACGACCACCATTTTCAATTAAATTAATTTAGAGCACTTTTATATAAAAAGAATAATAATAACATAAACTAATCCGAAGCAAAATACAAACTAATTCCCAGTTCATACCCACTGACTACAATAAAGACCCTCAAGATAATATTATATAACACAATTCACATTTTGTGCTTTTGATAATTATGCAAATGTGTACACTTGTAACTAATATTGTTTTCTTTTTCATCAAGTCAGTTAGCTTTCGTTCCGGTTCATAAGGTCAGGGTCGATTTATGTTCATAAACAGCCAAACAGGTTGTCCGACGCCATGTTAATTTTCACCTGAAAGATTTAAAATAAAAAGTGTTGTAAAATGAAAATTGTTGTACTTTAATTGCAGTCACAACTAACCCAACATAACCATACAGCTTATTTAAAAAGGGTAGTGTTAATGAGGTTGTACGAAGATGTAAAATATTCACCCGTGCAATGTTCCCATTGAAGAATTCAGTTTCATCATTACTGCTTGTGTGTCCCATCGTCAAACCACATCCTCGGGGTGATAAAGGTCCTGACGAATATAATACAAATATATAATACACTATGATAAGAGGTATATATGAGCAGACAATTACGCTACAGATGACATATGATGAGACACCCAGTCTATGCATCAGGTATTACTGCTATCTGCGTTTCATACCCGATGACGCATTAGGAGCATTGAGTTGAGAAACAAACTTTTGTGTTTTGGCGGGGAGCGAGAAACAGATGCATATTGATAGGGTTTAATGTTGAAGTAGTGTCGCAGACGTTGGCCTAGCATTAAAGCATCATTGGTTCAATGTCTCGTTGAAGTGACAGTCATAGTCTTGTAACCAGGTTAGTTACTCGAGCTGAGTTCAATCAACCTTTACTGTATACTGTATGTCTACTAGATGTTTATATGTATCATTACTGTCTTATTATTATGGAGGAATCATTTTGAGGTTATTTATAGACACCGCCCTACACATGTGAATTCCGGATTGACGGGGTAGAATGTTTGTTTTATCTTAATTTGTTTTTTCTCAAATTATATTAACAGCTACGACGTCACTTACCGTATGGCTGATCCAGAGCTGTCGTGGCCTGTGGACACGCATCAGGATTACCGGGATCAGAGAAACACGTGCTGTACTGGGATTCGTCAAACATGTAGAGTTTCAAGCTGTCCACTTTACCAGAATCGTACACCACAGATACAAAGTACCACTGATCCACAGATACTGTCTGTGAATAACAAATACAAATACATGTTAATTTTGTTTTCTCTCATCAATATGCTGATATTGCTCACAGTGTGATTATTTATGGTAGCCTACATATTGGAAACTTTTACACCAAGAAACAATTAGATCGATAAATTACCGACGCCCAGAATCAATCCCAGATAATTATGGAGCGTTCAAAACGTGACCTGTCGATTTATTGTTGCTTGTGAATAGATCAATGATAAATATAATGTATATAATATATAAAAAGCACTAGAGCCATGTAATTTGAATTTTTAAAATTACAAATGATAAAATATGCATATATTTTTGTAACCCGTAACCCACTCATTAATTAATTGATAGATCAGTCTTTGTTATTGGAAATACATGTAATATAGTTGTTTTATTTATTGCTACATTGACAGCACATTTAACGTGACACGTGAAAAACACTCACTGCGTCACTTTCGATGACGTACTCTTCAATGTCCACCCCATCCATCACCTCAATATGACCTTGAACTTTAAAGGTGTCTACCCAGATGGCGAAGGCAGGGCCAGCAGCACAATCACCCATTGTCAACACACCCCATCTGTCTCCACTGTAACATAAAACTAACACAATCACCCATGGTCAACACACCCCATCTCTCTCTACTGTAACATAAAACTAACACAATCACCCATGGTCAACACACCCCATCACTCTCCACTGTAACATAAAACTAACACAATCACCCATGGTCAATAAACCCTATCTCTTTCCACTGTAACATAAAACTAACACAATCACCCATGGTCAACACACCCCATCTCTCTCCACTGTAACATAAAACTAACACAATCACTCATGGTCAACACACTCCATCTCTCCCCACTGTAACATAAAACTAACACAATCACTCAAGGTCAACACACTCCATCTCTCCCCACTGTAACATAAAATAACACAATCACCCATGGTCAACACATCCCAAATTGGGAAGTCCTAGGTCAGAAAAAAATCCAAAAATTATAATGGCCTATGCCTATAACATATATGTTTAGATGAAGTGTAAAGCGCTCACTAAGACATTTATGATTATTTTAATTTGGTATCTTTGTTTGTCCATATTTCAGACTGGCATGTATGTGAGAAAAAAATAATAAATATGACTGAATAAGCATACGACAAAAAATCAGTTGCTTAGAGAGAACAGAGATCAAGTGAGCTCACGCGTAGCTAGTGTCCAGTTTGAACCATGCCGTAAATGTCAATTGGAAAACCCAGCCTCCAGCAAAAGCGCCATCTAGTGAATAAGTACTAATATGAGCGCCATTGTTGTCAGCTGCATTGAATCCACCAAAGCTTCCTGAATGAGTGAAAATAGAAGCTGCACCGTCCTCCACTATTTCAACCATGGCTGGCATGCCTGTCTGGCCAACCCATGCCTTGTTACAACTCACATCATCTATATCAGCCTCCATTGGGATGTTAATCCGACAAGAACAGCCCTCTGAAATCACAAAGCTCAACGGTAGAAGTATAGGTATGTCACTGGTCGAAAAATATTAAAATTCATTATTTCACTTCACATTCTGCTAATTTGAAAATACAAGAATTGTGTGCTCACGGCCGACTTCTGTACATGTACAGATGCCATCGGTGTCGTTGAAGAGTCCATTCACCCCACATGATCCATACTGGACAGGAAGTCCTGTGTCTACAGAGATCACGTCAATTATCCACTTAGGTGAGCCTTGTATGAAGGGACACATCAAATCTGAAAAGAAGAACCATGTATATAACCTTCACAGAAAGAGGAAGACATGTCATATCATCGAAGAAATAAGTTTAGCATTGCAAAATTCTTATTTTCACTTGTTTATTTAAATAAGAGGGCATCTGCAACGTGGTATTGCAACAATTAGAAACACTGCTCTGAGGTGGTATTTGTTTTATACCCATGAGCCTTTCATAATCACTTTCGTCGATTACATTTTATATGATCACACCATACATTTATGAAGTAGCCTACTGGTATTGAAAGGATGAACTATATAGACATTCTCAGTTTAAAATGTCTAGCACAATAATAGAACACATGCTGTAGATAAACTTTAAAACGTCAGTAAATTCTATATCGCGATTAATAAAGATTTTTATAAAGATTTTTAACTGTAAACACTGGTGTCTTTGGCTAGCTAAACACATTGATGAACACAATTGACAGTATATTGTAGTCGCTATTTATACTAATGCATGTAAAAGCCTGACTAATTTCACAGCAGGGTTATTCATTACAAATGTTTTCGACACTATTTTGTTCATACATATATGTGTTGTATTTTATACAATTAGTATTTCAAGTTTTTTGACAGACCTTGAGGAGGGGTGGTGGGAGCACTGATGGCACAATCATTACATATTTCAGGATCACATTCCGTATTTGTACAAGGATTACCGTTGGCCGCATCAAAAAAATCAGTCCAGGTGCCTGGTGGACAAAATCTGAAGCAAAAGTGTAAAAATAATGTCATGGTTTTGTAATTGTCTAATGATATATTATGGCATGGCATTAGAAATGTAACAACCCGCAAACACGAGACGCACAACTAATGTCTGCTTATTGTTGGACCAGCATCGTAGACGGTGAGCTAACATTAAAACAACATTGGTTTGACGACGTTTGCTGGGAAACGAGCTCTAATTAAGAAACTTTTTATAAGAGTCTACATGCTAATAAATGAGGAACGATCATTATTATGATGTTTAATAATAACATAAATAACAATACCCAGCAGACACAAGAGGTTGACTCAATGTTAATTTAACGTTTGCCCACCGTCTGCGACGTTGGGCCAACGTGGAATCAGTGTTGGGCCAACATCTTGTTTCTTCTGTGTACCACCTTAAGATGATGAAAAAGAATTTTTCACATGATATAATATAAGCATTACAAACCTGTAGATAGGTTCGCTGATCTCTCCTGCTACTTTGAAACATTGTCGATAAGTTCCACATTCCCCGGGAATATCACTGGGCATGTATCCATTACCTATGTTGTCCCATCGACTGCAGCGATAACATTCATTGTCCACCTCTGAAGAGAAAATTTGTCAAAATAAATAATACACATCTAATAATTTTAATTTTTATTAGAGAAATAATAAAAGTGGAATTTATAATAAAACTGTTATGGTGATGTAGCATCGGTGGATAAATCTATTATAATTTTATAATTTAATACACCTTATATGGAAATATGCTAATCTTCTGAATTTTACGTTAACGTGGATGTTCTCTATAAAAAGGTGTAGGCCTAAATACACAACTCACTACACACAATACCCCTGCCATTGACTTACATTTGTTATGACCCTTACACTCAGGTCTCCTAGCACTCTTAAAGTGCATTATTTTTTTTATTTTGACCACAATAAATTGGCCGCAGCTTCCCCTAAACACACCAAAATTACGACATCTGATAACAGTGTTGCCCGCGTAGGGACTGCACATTATCTGTACCTTTTTCTAATTCCGATGCTTTGCGACAAGAAATCATCACAAAATCGATTTAAATTGGTATCAAATTTATTTATTATTATGTATTGTTTACCTCCGATGCTGCTGTAAAGTGCCACAAGTTTTCAAAAGGTCGTAGTTCTCTTATTCCTAAACTTTAGAAATGACATATACGTGTATGAAATAGTGTGGTGAGACCCTAAATGATTATGTTACTTCAAGTAGTTTTACCTCTTTTGACGATGTTAGCTGACGTGAGTGCCCAGAGGCAGGTCAAAGCCAGCAGAGAATTCATAGTGTCACCTAGCTACGTCCACCTACAAATCAGACGTTCAATGGTTTAATGTGACAAACGGTAGACGAACGTTAAATCTACATTGGGTTACAAATCGTGTTTGTTTTACTTCAAACATTTATTTCAAACAATAACAATAACCATGATGTTTTCATTTTTTGCTCTGTATATTTTACGGTTAATAAATGTTTTTTTTAAATACTCTCGTCTTCAAAAAAAAAAATCTAAAATGACTGAAAATATGTGAGAAGGGTTGATGAGTTTTAACTGCAAAAGATATTAAGTGTGTGTTTACTAAACCGTTTTAACATAATTTACTTACTTATTTGGTGTATAATATTGAGCTGAGGTTGACTGTTTTTTTTCTGTTAAAGTAGCACTTCCGTTCTACTGTTGCTTTGTTTAGATGTGATGTTTATCTGGAGTTCTAGTGTGAAGCTCTTCTGTGCAGTTTTTCTGTATGTTGCTTCTGTGGAGTTCGTCTGTGGAGTTGCTCCAGTGACTTCTAGCTGTGTGTGTCATTTCGTCTGATTTCTTCCCCATTTTATAGTAGATTCACCAGAATGAGGTTTTATGGGGACACCATTGACAAACACATTCCTCTCTCAGACACCCCTCACTGCTCATTGTTTTCTGCATCCCGCTCAAGACTTCACTACCCTCTTTTGATGTCAATACGCTTTAAGCTCCATCTGCTAAAATGTAACTTCGACTTTTCATAACAAAACAACATACATTTAATGTACCAGATGCCATACAACTATGTTGAAATAGCCTGCAATTAATAACATGGTATTTATGTCATAAGCGTGAAACAAATTACACGAATAATATGTTTTTCAGGTTACTTCCAGCCCAAAATTTATTTTAATTTTTACCCACTTAAAGTTGTGTTTCGCTACCTCCAACTTCAGGTGTGTGAAAATTACTGGTATGTGTTTAATTTTAGAACATACATTCGCAAATCTTGTTATTTAAACACACATTTCGTTCCAAGTATAACTGCGATTTAAACAGCTAATCAAACTGATGAAAAACGACTTTAGTCGGGCTTAGCAGTGTTGGGGGTTCAGAGGGTTGTTTTTGTCTGCAGAGAGGTCTGGAAAGAGTTAAAAATAATAGAAAAATGAGTGGGTACGTCATCCCAGGAGAGGGGGTCGTGAGGACAAACATATTTAGATGTTGCTCTGCGGATCATGAAACGTAGACAACGTAAGTCACCCTATTCACTTATCACTATTGTTATGAATGGTTCAACTAAGGATTCTGCATGTCCAATATAGTTATTTCCATTTTATTCTACTTAGAATTAAAAATAGAGACAAGTCACATAAATAAAATTAATCTTATTTAAAAAGCTCTAATTAATCATTTTAAACGGATCAACTGTTTAACCCTTGACTCTTCCTTCACCGACTTCCCCCTGATAAAACTACCCTCAGAAACCGACTTGTTTTTCAAGGAGGACCCTTGATGTAGCCCCTGGGCACAATACAGGTTATATGCGCGCATCGCATAAATTAAAAATGCCAAAAAACATTGCGTCCATGGCACTGACCATTCTGGCTGGCGATTTTGAACAACACATGTAATGAAATATCTCCATTGCAATTATTACATGTACACATGTGGATTTCGCATAAATGCGAATTTGGTAAAGGAAGGTGGTTTTCTCATGAATACGAAATTGGCATAGCTAAATTAAATAATTTAACTTTTCACGCACTTGACGTTGTGTCTTGCTACCACGATCCATAACTTCAAGCGGGCGAAAATTACTCATATTTGTTTAATTTGAGACCAAACATTTGCAAATCTTGATGCTTAAAATCTCATTTCCCATATAATAACTGCGATTTCTAAAGAAAAATGGATTAAAAACTACTTTGTGCTTAGCAGTTTATGGGTTAACCCTTTACCAGCCAAATTATTCAATCTGAATTTTCACCCACTTGAAGTTGTGTCTCGCTGACGCGATCCACAACTTCAAGTGAGTGAAAATTATTCAGATTTGACAAAATGGAGGTTAACTGTTTTCAAATAGTGCTGATTGATGTCACATTTTATCTTTAACATGTTCTGATGTTTAAAAGGTGGTACTTAATGTGCTAATGAAAAATGAAAACCCGAATATATGCGGCACCGGCGGTCAAAGGGTTAATGCTGGCAGCTGCTATAAATCAGCAAACGCTAATTTTTAACGAATACATTGATTTGTTCTAAAATACCCAGAAGAAATGTTGATTACATAATATAATAAGATAATATTGTTGAGCACATTTAGCATGAGTGGTGATAATATAGATTATAACATCTCGATCAGACGGCATAGCTGGGCGTGTATTCTCGTACAAGATATATCGTAGACTTCTGATTGGTTGAGATGGCCATCTCGACTAATCAGAAGCCTATATACGCTTCATCGTAACTTGTACGAGAATACGTTCCCAGCTGTGTTAAAGCAGCCCCTTGGGATGACATCAATTTTCGTTTTTAATTCCGTACTGAAGTAGTGTATCCCACGGATCATGTTTTTATTTTTTCAGAATTTTCACATTTTTACAAATATTTTTAATCAACATTTCTATGAAACCAGAAGTAACCCAAACAAACTATTTGTGTACCTGAAGGACGATTGCATGCTTTCACAGCATTGGGCCACATGCTGCATGTGTCCTGACTATAAGACACCAATTAGCGGCGAATGCTCTGATCTTACCGTCTGATACGTGGGAATATGTGTTGTAAAGTGCTGAATATTGCTGACTTGTTTTGTTTACATGGCAATATACAACCTGGAAATACAACTATTTCACTCTTTTTCGGTGCTTTAAAATTGTTTTTTGACTATTTCGTATTTTCAGTTAAGATCAGTAGGCTATATAGCTTTATATAAATTAATTTTTCAAAATTGACAAGATTGAAAATGTCTCATCACAAGGGGTCCCTTTAATGTGGCAAACTGTGATATGGGGACAACATCGATGATATATATTCAGGCATGATAATATAAAAGTATGATTTACTATATGAAAATCAATTCCCCAGACAATTCTTCCAGTCAGGGCAGTTGAGATGTTCTCTGGGCCGTGAAATTATCTCAACCTTTCTCACTAATATAGTGAACCCTTCTTCACAGTATTTTGAATCCCACATATTACACTACTGGCTGAACGTTGAATCAGTGTCAGGATAACGTCGTAGACGTTGGTCCAGCGCTGATTCAACGTCCGTTGCGTGTATTCGCATGTGGAGATGTAAAGAAATAGAAGTGTATTATTGTCGCTACAATATATTTTTGTATCTGAGAAAATGGATTTTGGTAGCCTACGTGGATTTAATACATAGATTTCGGTAGTTATCTTCTCGATTTTATACAGATTATTACTCCTGTACGATACGACTCCAACTTCGTCGCGACATCTTCCCACTGAATTAGGTTACAAATAAATATATAAGTACGCCTAATTATTCAAATATCAAGTGTCAACGAATATTAGTATCAATAATCAAACACTAATATTTGATAATAGGTACACATAAAACGTGGTATTGTTGAATTGAGGTTAGACCATAGGCACCACCTTTTCCACACTCACCCCTCCCCCTCTACACTATATATCAATTTTATTAGCTATCTATGCCAACATCAGCCCACAATATAAGCAAAAAAACAACTATTTTATGCATTTAATTTTAACAAAAGATGGTGTCACACTATAACCCAGGTTGATTGTCGTTCGGATTCTAACAAGTGGGTATGACAATTTATTTAATTATTTCGCAAGCAATATATATATTTTAAAATTATGCCGCAAACCAGTCCACTGTAATATTATCTAAAGTACTTAAAATGCGTCGCTGCTTGGTTGATTAGTGTTCGAAATTTAATTGTTTAGAGTGGTTTAATTATTTATTAATATAAACATCATGGCATATCAAATAATAATCTCGGTGCTTGTTATTTTTTTATGACATAACGATTTGCATTACAATACATTTTTGTATTGGGCGCTGATTAAAGCGCGGTTGTGACTCAAGGGGTTAAACCATATATTATACCGAAAATTCTGTGTTGTAATACTGGATGTATCACGTGTCATTGTGGGCGATATAGTAATGTATTATCCCTCACATTCTAAGAACATGACATTATATTGATAAAACATTGCTTCTAGATCATACAATAACATCTGCCATACATCGATATCGTTATTTTCTAAAATGTAATTTATCAACAATATACGACTTGTTCATAAAACATTGATTTGCTTGCAATTGGCAGCTGTACTTGCTTCACCAACAATAGCAACATGCTTGATGAAGTAGTAGTTACTATGTATTGCCCACCAAGGGAGGGGGTGATGAGGGCTGTTTCATATAATTTAGATCATTACGAACTCTTAACATAAATTTAGGGGGGGGGGGGCAACATTTATTCTAGATACAGGTCTAAAATTGCTTATTTCGTTTCTATCTAATGATGGGTTTTTTAAAAATGCTGTAACATGAGCAATTTTGAAGGCATCTGGGAATTTTGTTTCTGCCAGTGAGAGATACATGATCTTTGTGATTGACCCGACCAAAATATCAGCGCTGTCCTTCATGATTTGAGTTGAACATAGATCTAGGTCACAGGATTTACTGGGTAATGACCGAAGAAGCTTTAACACGCTACTTTTCGAGACTTGTGAGAAAGTGAGTGAAGGATTTGCGGCAGCTGGAGGAGAGGGCTCGCGATTAATGTTTAAATTTAGCGATTTCACCGATAAAAAAAACATAAACTCTCTGTAAGTATATTGTTTGTTTTATTATGCAAAACGTATTTCATTTTTTTTCTATGATTTGCTAGGGTTGGTGATGTTCTCTGAAACCAAATTTGTATATAAAAAATTAATTTTGCTTATGACATTGGTCTATTACACAAATGAATTTGTGTATTGAGTCGTGATCGATTAGAATATGTTCGATCCCTTCTCCTTTATTCCAACTGCTTGTTTTCTTTTTAGATAATAAGATCTCATCGGTTATCCATCATTGGTCCATCATTTGGTGTTAGGGGCATCTTTATCTAACAATGTCGATATTGTAGCATGGTATCGGATATAAAGAGGTAGCTGAATTTGTATTTGGATAAAGAATTGGGTCGGAATTGGTTGGAGCATTTATCAATGTCAAAAGATCTGTGATTTATTTTTTTAATTTTGGCTGACATGGTTTAGCAGTCTCATTCAGTCTAGCAATAAATCGCTCATATGATATGCCGATTTTATTTTATTAATTAAATTATATTCATCACTAGATATTAGCCGATCCACACAATAATAATTCGTGCCCACGCAGTAGTCAGCAGATGACCAACCGCTTGTGAAAACCCTCTTGAGTCTTCCCATGTGAGACATTATAAATTGGGTTAAAATGATTAATTATTGACTTATTAGCCTATCGCCTACTATATTTTATTGCGTGGCCACGCAATATTATCACGTGCTCACGTAATAGTAATGCGTGCCCACGCAATGACTAATGCGTGCCCACGCAATGACCAAAGCGTGGCCACGCATTATTATTGAGTGGGACGCGATGACTTGTGTGGCCACGTAATAATAATGCGTGGCCATATATATAATATATAGATATGTATTGGGCGTAGGCTTTTAAGTTAATAATTAGCCATGTGTCTATGAAGTCTCACAAGTCAAGACCCAAGAGGTGTATCACAAGCGGTTCGCCGCATTTTAATTGCATGGGCACGCATTATTATTGCGTGGGTACGCATTATTATTGCGCGGGCGTGCATTATTTTTGCGTGGGCACTCATTATTATTGCGTGGCCACGCATTATTATTGCGCGGCCACGCATTATTATTGAATGGGCACGCATTATTATTACGTGGCCACGCATTACTATTGAGTGGGCACGCACTGGTCATTACGTGGGCACGCATTATTATTGCGTTGGCACGCAATAATCATTTTATCTTTGTTTTATTCCTGGCCTTTATGGCCCACCGTAGATATGCGAGCTACAAATATGCTAGCCATAATTATAATACGTGATGATATATCTCATACGTTATAGTGTGATACTGTCTTAAAAGCGAAATAGTTATTGTTAAATTCCCAAATTTATGTTCTAGCTCAGTAGGAGTAAAATGTTATAATTAACCATTATCTTGTGACATATGCGTCATATGCCTATTATTATCTGCAAAGGTACCGTAGATGAATATTAGCGTATTTCGTAATGTGTATGCATATAATTTTGCCGATTTCATTCCAAACTGTTGTGACTCTTATGATTTATTAATATTCACAGTCTGTGTCTCAGGGGCTATATGATATACTTTAAGCCAAATATATGGACACTCCAGGTGATTTTTGTATATTAGAGATCATCAACTTTGAATTACCTGAAAATGACCTTTAATTCCAAAAGAAAAAATGTCACCAACACTTTTCTGATTCAGTAGACATGGTAAAGACAAAAAAACATTGGTGCCAAAAATTAACATTCCAATCCCAGTGAACATTCATATCCAACATTGCGGCTTGCACTATTATTCGAAAGTGAGCAGATACTGCCTTTTGGCTTTGTATGTCTGTATACTGCTCTGGTATCCCATTTAGCTACAGTTTAAAACATTTCTGAGCAGTTAAAGTAGTCACCAGGTGGAGGGCATATTATCTCAATAGGGCCTGTTGTGGCACCTGGTGAATCCAATAGCATTAGCATCCTTACCAGTGATTATCAAAATTATGACAATGATCGACGTTGTTTTCCCACTCATAACGTACTTTTAGATGCTGATTAACATTTGTGTGTATGGTGATAAAACTGTTATTGTGCTACTCTAGAAATGACAACCAATAATGGATATAAATAGTTTTATATTTAGTAAATATATTAACATATATATATATTAAAAGTATATATTGTGTATTTTTTTCAATTTAATTGACTTTATGATGCAGATTCATAAAAATAAAGTCATATGAAATACAGATGTCACGGTGTTCTTGTTAAGTTATAAGCAGTTATAGATTTTCGGCCATATTGGATTTTTAAACATTGTATTTGTTTAAAGTCTTTGAGCTTGATGTTTTTAAATCCGCATGCCTAAAATTCTAGGTGTACGCTCCAAAATAAATCTTCTAGGTGATTTTATTTGGAAAGTTATGAGCAATCATAGATTGTGTCACGCGCGCGTGGCGTTCATCTTGGATTTTTGCTTCAAATAATTTCAGGAACGCCGATTCCGTGTTTTATGTGTTCACTTATACAACTACATTTAATCATATCATTCCACCATTTTGATTTAGAGTGAAATTTAACGAGCGTGCGCTTCTTTATTATGTCGCGAACTCTGATTTTGCAATTATCGAAATAGAATTTTTTTTTTACACGGTTTACATTTCAAATGCGCATAATAAACGGTTTTGTTTTCCCAACAAATTAATAAATATGGTGATATTTTAAACAAATATTTGTGGATTCTACAAGCCCTGTAGGTCCGCTTCACCGACAAAATGATATTTGAGCTAACGACTCAGAAGCTGCCTGAAGGTTGAAAAAAACGTTATAGTTTAAACTCTTCATGTAAGAACGTATTTGGGACTCACCGAAATTATGTTCCGGTGTTGAAAGATAAAAGCGTAATCGTGGTAATGGATCCCTTAACCCTTTGACTTCCAGGCCGGAGTGCATGCCAGGATCCAGATATACTGGTGTAGGAGTTCTATTTTTCGTCATTTGAAGCTGGAATTGCTAACGCAATTTCCAGCTTCAAATGACGAAAAATACATAAATGTAGTATATATTTGACGAAAATTTGTGTCATTTTATGATTACGTTCATTGACGAATGACGACGGAAATTCCCGTCATGTATGGTAGTGAAAAGGTTAATCATTTCAGCGCGAAGATCGTCTTTATACGTCAGAACCTGACGTCTGTAGATGGCAGATTCTGACGTATAAAGACGGTCCCCGCACTGAAAGAATGGTCGTAGACCCATAACACAGGTATTCAAATGAATCGGAAAGAGATAACTGAGACATTTATGATGATTTCAAATTGAAAAAAACCCTGTGGTATCTTGGTTTAAATAAAAATATTTCAGCGCTTTAAGGGCTAGAGTAGGGCATATGAGCGAGGTTTTAAATTGACTACGTCATCATTAACTAGTAAGACAAAATGACTTATGTTTCTTTATTGAAAATATCAACAAAACAAGTATAATTTCGTGATAAAGACACTAGGAGTCATGTGACGCATGTATATATGGTATATACCGTGTGCTTGGATATGAAAGGGTGTATAAATCTGTCACTTTACAAAGCTGCAGATACACCCTTTAATATCCAAGGTGAAAATATAACATTCTTAATAGATAATTTCAAGAACAACAAAACATACAATGTAGGCCTGCACAGCAATGCCCTATGATAATGTCGAAAAAAAGAACGCTGCCCGACATTGAATGTTTACTTGAACAGGTAATTATCATGATATTGCCTCGGTATACATGAATGCAATACCAATCTCAGGTAATTGTCATGATATTCACTCTGTACATATGAATGCAATACCAATCTCAGGTAATTGTCATGATATTTACTCTGTACATATGAATGCAATAACAATATCAAGTAATTGTCATGATATTTACTTGGTACACATGAATGCAATAAAAATATCAAGTAATTGTCATGATATTCACTTGGTACGCATGACTGCAATAAAAATATCAAGTAATTGTCATGATGTTCATTCGGTACATATGGATTCAATACCAATCTCAGGTAATTGTCATGATTTTTCACTCGGTACACAAGAATGCAACAATAAGTGTGATCACAGTCATCTTCAAACAATATATAATTATATTATTATATGATATTCTTCAATAATCATTCTGATTATGCTTGAACAACACCGTACACACGTGGCTGACTATATATAACACGCTGTTGTACAACTGGGAAAATTGTACCGGATTATTATTGCGAAACAATAATTTAAGCTACTGTAATTAGTCAGCATAAAGCCTTTGCCTAGGCATTTGTGTTGACTAAACGCATCTAGATATATATATATATTATATATATCATTGGTGTGGACGCTCTGTACAGTGCCAGCCGCTAGTCTGTCTGGGACAACACAGTGCTCTCTCTCTGTATGTAAGCAGTGGCGGATCCGGGATCTGAATAAAGAGGGGGGGGCAAAAAAAAAGTTTGCTACATTTTGGATACTTTAGGGGACTTTTTAAAAGCATCATGACAAACGTTATACGAATGTTTTGTGTTTGCTGGGATAACACCGACCTGGTAAGCGGCATGTTAACATTTTGATGCTGGTTGTGCGGTAAATCTTTATTCCTCATTCAAATAAGACAATATAACATGTATCACAGAATATAGTAAATTATAAGACACAATATTGTTATTACACTAGAGCCCGATACAAACAAGTCAAGTTCAGCTACACAGAAAAATACTTGAATCAAGTGAGAAAAACACGGAGTACGTCTCGTAGATTATAAAATAACTACGATGCAGTACTTTCAGTACACCTGACGCATCTTGATGTTGATGCTTGTGACATTGTAGTTACGAGTGATGACCGCACACGCCCTACGTCCTACAGCAATAACTGCACATACATGTAGATACCCTTGGGACCAAGCTGTGTAAAAGCAAACTGTGACAAGCAATGTGTTGCAGCCTTAGGTGCCCAGAGGTCAACAAGGACAAGCAATGTAAACTGAATATATGACGAGGATAAATATGCCATTGCTCTCCTTGGTTCTTCATGTATTTTCATGTAAAAGCTAAGAATGCACCACCTGCTAAGTAAAATTATTTTTTTCAGCCACTTGCAGTTGTGTCTCGCTACCGCGACCCACAACTTCAAGTGGCTGAAAATTACTCATATTTGTTTCATTTGAAAACGAACATGTGCAAATCTTGATGTTTAGACAAACATTTCATTCCCAATTTGGTCGACTAATTTGGTGATTTGGTCAACTAATAAAACAGATTAAAAACGACAATAGTCGTCATCAGCAGGATCAGGGTAACTTTCTGTGTTAGTATGTGGTTATAGGCGCATCCTATATCATCAGATCTATGCATCATTTTCACAATATATCTTCCCCTGGCAGCCAGAGCGTCGTATGTGCCACTCAAATGAGTGAAACATACAACACTTTGGTTGCCAAGTGGAGGGCAGATATATAACATGTATAAACATTAAAATACTGACTTGTTTTAAGACTACCATAATTATCACGTGATTGTAGTATGTATATTAAGTTGACTTATCTATACTAGGATAGAATGCTCG